>CM055659.1:18634898-18910348 GCA_029378335.1 Agrilus mali
AAAATTCTTGACGAGGGTTTTCCAAAATTTTAACTGAAATAACGTTCATCAGAACTCTAAAACAGTATTATTGCTCCAGTACATAAATTCCAGCCAATTGCGGTACCTACTGCCTAGTCATTAATTATTCACTTTTCAATATTTTACATATTTTACATGGTCGGTTAAATGTATTCCTCACTTGTAGATATTTACAGTACCTACCTATACAATATTTACAAGGGTACATGTATGATCTTATATTATATTATGTTATGGGTGCGTACAATAATATAAGGACGCTAAAAGGATCCGTGGATGATAAATCAGCTAACGCCCGTTAAAATTTATACAACACGTGTACGTAACGCCATAAAGTTTTAATTCCGCTACATAACGAGAGTAATTAATGTTCGTACTAATTTATGCGTCCACTTTTTGCCTTCACACTTTTTCGTTAATGTAAAGCGACATTAGGTACATCAGTAAGATTACAAAAAAACGATGGGTAATAAACGGATCGAGATAACAAAGAAATTGAAAGCGAAAGGCAATAATAATGTATTGAAAAAATAAAATTAATTAATAAACTTCGCTTTTAGAACTCAAAGTAATAGAGAAATATATAGTCACAGGATAAATCCAGGAGACATGCCACACCTTTTTTTAAATAATCTGGCGTCCTTATTTTAGCGTTTGTGATTTTATTATTGTAGGATACACTTAGGGTTAGGATTACGTGAAATCAAACTGCGAATTTTCCAGATAAATAGTTATTATAATTCTTTAAGAAACTGAAAGGTGCATCTTTACTGAGATAAATAAAAAAAAATGCTAGTATGTAACAGGGTGAGATGCCACCCTAACATAACATTATTATGTGCAATGTCTCGTGAAAATAGGGTAGTATTTTAAAAACGTAGTAACTGTCTATAGAATTAAATGTTATACTGGTAATACTGTCTATATTGGACAAAACGAGAAATCTATGAATATAAGAATTAAGAAACATTTATACGGTAAGTACTAATAAACAAGATAAAAAACTGACCTCCAAACATTGCATCTCTTTTAATCATCATTTACACCAAAATAATATTATAATATTTTATAGGTGTGTGAATAAATGTAAAAAGTTTTAATCATGTAAGATAAAATTGACTTCAATCCTTTGATAATGTCGCGTGATTGAAACTTTCTTAATGAATTGTATTGAAACTATTCAATGTTTATCTTTGTTTATTTTGTTATAAATATGTTTCACAATATTTGAACCCTACAAAGTGTATTAAATTTATGAAAAAGTGTTTCATCTGTACACCAAATTTTGTAAAAATTTTTATCAAACACTAGGAATAAAAAACTACAAAAAAATCAAGTTCCTAAAGTAATTCTTTGAAAGATTGAATTAAACTTAAGTCAATTACCTATTAGTAAAAATGGAGAAGTTAATTAAGTATTTACTCATATTAAGATAGTAGTTGTGAGGCAATCTATATAGGTCAAAGTAGTAGAACGTCACAACGCAGGTATAAAGAACATAGATACTGTTACGTAATTTACAATTTCACGTATTTTTCTCTCAACAGTTTTTATTAAATTAACTCTATAACACAACAACGATTCAATATCTATTTCGATAACAACAACAACTCTATAACTATTTCGCTTGTCAATCGCTTTCTTCTCTTCTCGCTTATATCTGTCGCTCTCTTCTATCAAAATACTACCAAACTGTCCAACGCTGTTCCTTATATAGTATTATGGACGTTTCTAGGCAACTCTCGAAACGTCCAGCAACTCTCGGACTTTCTGGAACGCGTCATAGGTTACTTCCACACAATTTTCGCAGTCGGCGCTTGTCAACGTCAGAATGACACATCTGTCACACTGCCCCCCCTCTAGCGCTGATCGTCCCGATCAGTTTCTTCCACTGTGTATGGAGCCAACCGGTCGAGGTGTACAACTTTCATCTTCGATTTGGGGCCTCGTTGTATCCTGTAGACGACATCGTTTATCCGGGTAATCACTTTGTACGGGCCCTCCCAATTCCGTTGTAATTTAGGGCACCTTCCTTTCTTGCGAACTGGGTTATAGAGCCATACACGATCGCCCACCCTGAATCCAGTGGAATTCGCTCGCTGATCGTAGCGGGTCTTCATCCGGTCACTTTCGAATTTAATTCTTGTTCTACGGCTTTATGGATGGTGTTAAGCCGCTCGCGTAGTTTAGACATATAATCGTCCGTGGACAGCGAAGAATCTTCAGGTCGACCAAACATTAGATCAGCAGGTAGTCTCAGTTCTTTCCCGAATAGCACGCAGGAGGGTGTCTGTCCGGTGGTCTCGTGTATGGATGTCCTATAGGCCAGAAGGAATAAGGGAATGTGGCGATCCCAGTCGGTCTGATGATCGTTCACGAACATCCTCAGGTTGTTTTCTATAGTCGCATTAAATCGCTCTACCATGCCATCAGACCGAGGATGCATCGGAGTCGTTCTAGTTTTCCTTATTCCCATCAATTCACACACTCGTTGGAATATTTCTGATTCAAAATTTCGGCCCTGGTCAGTATGAATTTCCATAGGAACTCCATATCGGCTGATCCAGTTGTTTATTATTGCCTCCGCCACGGTGGTTGCATCCTGGTTGGAGATTGCATAGGCTTCCGGCCACTTGCTGAAGTAATCCATCACAACGAGGATGTAGCGGTTGCCATCTTCAGTTCGGGGAAAGGGACCAGCGATATCCATGGCTATTCTTTCGAATGGCGCTCCGACGTTATACTGGTGCATTTTTCCTCGTGTTCTGGTTCTCGGACCTTTGTTGGAAGCACATACTTCGCATCTTCTACACCAGTCTTCCACATCCAATCTAGCATTCACCCAGTAATACCGTTCACGTAGTTTCTCTAAGGTCTTCTTCACACCAAAATGTCCACCTCCAGTCCCAGCATGCAGCTCTTTTATTACTTCTTTCGTCTTTTTCTTTGGCAATACAACTTGTAATCGCTTCTTGGTCCCGTCCGGACTTTCCAGATTCTTTTAAGGACTCCATTCTCGAGCTTTAAGGAATCCCATTGGGCCCAATAACATTTCGTCGTAGTACTCAGGGGGCTTACATCTGCCCACGTTGGTCGAGATTCTCCTGTCTCCTTCCATTTCATGATGGGTCCAAGGTCATCATCGGTTCGCTGTTCTTCAATCAACACTGTATCTTCCCAATTTTCTTGTCTCTTCACGGTGGTATGTAGGCATTGAAATTGTTCTAACCCTTCTTTTCGTTCCACAGAAGAACAGTGTTTGCAATTCCGCGGGCATGGCGTCTTGATAAGGCGTCGGCATTACCATGGTGTTTTCCTGGCCGATGTTCAATTTTGAAATTGTACTCTTGTAAACGCTGTACCATCTGGCCACCTGTCCTTCAGGGTTTCGGAATTGGAGCAACCATTTAAGAGAAGAGTGGTCAGTTCTCAGCAGGAATTCTCGCCCATATAGATATTTGTGGAAATGTTCTATAGTTTTTACCGCGGCCAATAGCTCTCGGCGGGTCACACAATAGTTCTTTTCGGGTTTTGACAGTGTCTTGCTAAAGTATGCGATTACTCTTTCTTTGCCGTCTTGAACTTGCGAAAGAACCCCTCCAATACCCACGTTGCTCGCATCGGTGTCGACTATGAATGGTTTTCCAAATTCGGGATAAGTCAAAATCGGGGTCTTAGACAACTTATTTTTCAGAACTTGGAAAGCTTCTTGACAGGTGTTCGTCCAATCAAAAGGCACTCCATTCTCGGTAAGTCTGTGCAAGGGGCGAGCCACATCCGCAAATCCCTTCACGAATCTTCTATAGTACGAACATAGTCCCAAGAAACTCCTCAGTTCATGCTGATTCGTTGGTTGCGGCCAATTACGAACTGCCTCGGTCTTGTCAGGATCTGTACCAACGCCTTTACTTGATATGACATGGCCCAGGTATTTCACTTCTCTTCTAAACAACGCACACTTTTTGGGATTTAATTTTAGCTTTGCCGCTGTGAATTTCTGAAGTACTCTGTTTAGATTGGCGAGATGGTCTTCAAACGTTCGCCCAAACACAATGACGTCATCCAAATAAACCAAGCAGATTTCCCAATTCAGTCCTTGTAAAATGGTCTCCATTAATC
Source organism: Agrilus mali (assembly GCA_029378335.1). Lineage (NCBI taxonomy): Eukaryota > Metazoa > Arthropoda > Insecta > Coleoptera > Buprestidae > Agrilus > Agrilus mali. Next base: position 18,639,039 of record CM055659.1, read on the forward strand.
TTTCAAAAGTAGCTGGTGCGTTGCATAGGCCGAAGGGCATTACATTAAATTGCCAGAGACCGTTCCCAGTAGTAAACGCAGTCTTTTCTTTGTCTTCAGGATGTACTTCGACTTGCCAATATCCGCTCTTAAGGTCCAACGTCGAGAACCATTTAATTTCGCTCGACAGACAATCTAACGTATCATCGATTCGTGGCAAAGGATAGCTGTCTTTATGTGTTACTTCGTTTAATCGTCGATAATCAACACAGAATCTCGTTGATCCGTCCTTCTTGCGTACCAAAACGATAGGGGAAGTCCATGGACTTTTCGATGGTTCTATTATCCCTTTCTCGCGCATGTCTTTGATCAGTGAATCGACTTCTTCTCGTTTGGCCCATGGTACTCGTCTGGGTGCTTGTTTGATAGGTCTTGCATTTCCTGTGTTGATTCGGTGGTAAGCTAAATTGGTTCTTCCATAATCGGTGTCATCAATCGCAAAGACGTTCTTATAACTTCGAATAAGGTGTTATAGCTTTCTAGTTTCATCTTCAGTTAGATGTTCAGTTGCCTTGTTGATTAATTCTTTCAATGCTTCTGGCAGCTTCCCGGTTTCTTCCCTCTGTTCTCTCATTTGGTCCAAATGATTGATGGTAATGGCTGGTTCTAATATCCCTATTGGTGTTCCTTTCGTAAGTTTTTGTTCAAAATCTTTCAGATTGATAACTCTGATTGGAATCGTGGTCGAGCCGGTTTGTACCACAGTTCTTCCGACAAGAATAGCCTTCTGCTTCAATTCTTCGTTGTCTTGCTCTATGACTCCAGTTATTTCATAAGGGACATTGTCCTCTATTGTAATTCGGGCAACAGCTTCGGAGTGTCCAGGTAAAACTTGATCTTCAGCAACGACGACCCGTAGTGTTCGCTGATCAGTCCCATTTCTTCGTAGTGGCAGTTCTTGATCTCCTATTCGTAAACATTTTGTGCCCATGTCTAGCTGGATTCGGTGTCTTTCCATAAAGTCGAGTCCCAAAATTATGTCATCGGTGATATCGGCCACTAGCACTTGTTGGAATAGGCTTGCGTCTCCAAGACCGATCACCACTTCGCATTCTCCATGAAACGATGTTGTTTCCCCTGTCGCAGTTGTTAAGACAGCATTTATGGTTAGCGGTCGAATCCTCCATTTACCGATTATTCGAGGGTTAACTATCGTTCTTGATGCGCCGGTATCCACTATCAGTTTAAATTTCCTGCCGTCCACAAAACCATCCACAGTGAGTGAATTACCAGTGGTTGTTTTCGATACGAAGATGATGATTGGGGCTTGGGGACGCAAAGCCGGCTTTCGCCCCGTAAGGCCGGGCTATTCTTAGTTTCCCTGCTTGTTTTCTTCGGCGGCTGACGTCTGTCTTCTTCCAGATGGACAGCCGCTGCTCAAGTGCCCCCTACGTCCACAATTCCAACATGTAATTTCTCGCTTCTTCTTGACGCAATCGCGTGAAAGATGCCCCTGTTTGTCGCAAGTCCAACAGCGTGGGCGTTCACTCAGGTCTTCCTTCGGTTTTGAAGACATGACTTCTTTCGCTATTTTCACCATTTCTTGTCGAAATATCTCGCCATCGTCTTCAAAAGTCAACCCAGCCTGCCGGATTCTAATATGTCCTTTGGATGCTTGTTTGGCTGCTTCATATTCTAGCGCATGCGACAATGCTTCGCCTGCAGTTTTATGTCGAGACATGCGCAGAGCTTGCTGTATTTCGACATCTCGCACTCCATCGACAAACATTTTGGTGGACAGCTGGTCTGTAAAGTCTTGAGGGGCACTAGGATAAGCCAACCGCACAAGCCTTTCGACGTCCGCTTCGAATTGTTGAAGGCTTTCGTTGCTACGTTGATAGCGACTCTTTAACTGCGCCTGGTACATTTGTTGTAGGTGTTTATCACCATAGCGCATCTCCAATCGGTCCACCAGAATTTTAAAATCGTTTTGTTGCATTTCTGGTATACCTTGCAGAACGTCGAGAGCTTCCCCGCGTAGCGCTATGATCAGGGCAGTGGCTTTTTCCATTTCATTCCATTCATTTGCTTTGGCAGCAGCGTCGAATTGTTTAAGATACTGACCAAGAGACCTTCCCATCGAATGTTGGTGGTTTTATTCTCGACATTCTTACACTTCCTTCTTCGCTTTTGTTTAGTTTTGGGTACTCTTGAACGTTCAGATTGGCCTTCATATCGTCTGACTCTTTGAAACTTTTTGTGCACGGCTTTTAACTCTTCTTGAACTTCTATCCTTACTTCCTTTATCTCTTCTTCAACTTCTACTCTTACTTCCTTTAACTCTTCTTGAACTTCTACTCTTACTTCCTTTAATTCTTCATGAACTTCTACTCTTACTTCCTTTAACTGTTCTTTCAATCCTTCTTGTACTTTCTCCAATTTTTGTTTCATTTCTTCTTGTCCTTTCTTTATATCTGATTTCATTTCTGCCATCATTTCTTCCTGGCTTGCTTTAATTTCTTCCTTCATTTCTTCTTGGCCTGCCTTCATTTCCACCTTCATTTCTTCCTAACCTGCTTTCATTTCTTCCTGGCTTGCCTTCATTTCTTCCTGACCTGCTTTCATTTCTTGCTTCATTTCATCCTGGCTTGCCTTCATTTCTTCCTGACCTGCCTTCATTTCTTGCTTCATTTCATCCTGGCTTGCCTTCATTTCTTCCTGACCTGCCTTCATTTCTTGCTTCATTTCATCCTGGCTTGCCTTCATTTCTTTAAGCATTTCCATCAAAAATTTCATCTGCTCCTCCATTTTCGCTGCTTGACTTCTTGTTACGGGCATAAATCCTTACTCCTGACACCAGTTGTTACGTAATTTACAATTTCACGTATTTTTCTCTCAACAGTTTTTATTAAATTAACTCTATAACACAACAACGATTCAATATCTATTTCGATAACAACAATAACTCTATAACTATTTCGCTCGTCAATCGCTTTATCTTCTCTTCGAACTTATCTCTGTCGCTCTCTTCTATCAAAATACTACCAAACTGTCCAACGCTGTTCCTTATATAGTATTATGGACGTTTCTAGGCAACTCTCGAAACGTCCAGCAACTCTCGGACTTTCTGGAACGCGTCATAGGTTACTTCCACACAATTTTCGCAGTCGGCGCTTGTCAACGTCAGAATGACACATCTGTCACAATACTGTTATAACTAAAAACATTTTATGTAATACTGCTAAAACTATTTTTTTTTGGATTAAAATCACCCTTTAGTCATAAATAATTTACTCTATGCAAATGCAACAAACTTGTTTAACTAGAGAATTTGGAAATATTTTTCTAGTTCTTTTTGTTATTATTTTTCTTATTATTACCAATTGTGGTGAAATTAATAAATGTAATGGCATTTGGTTAGTTTTACTCTTTGATGTAACAGAGTGGTCTCTGTTAGTTTTCATCTTAGCATAACATTCAGGAGGATTTCAGTTCCATCTTTGTCCAACAGTTTCGTTCATACGTTTTTCTGTGATTCTTTTTTGGTTTATTTAAGGCAATTTTTATTTATGTTGTTTCCTTTTTTTCTGTTTCATCTACCTCTTATCAACCACCACCCTTTTCTATTCTCACGATTCCCAAGGAAGTCCCTTAATTAGTTACGAGACGTTTTTTTCTTGGATCCCCTCTCCCTTGATGAGATTTGGTGAGATGTGGCAGACCTTTCAAGTGAGATTCACCCAATGAATAAGCAAATTACTACATAGCTATAGTATAAGCATTAATATTGATGCTAATAAAACTGATTCAGGATTAATATTTCCTATACCATTTTTTTCATAAAAACTTGTTTTTTCTTATTTATTTTCAAAATAGAAAAATTCAGTAGTCGTGAAACTTTTTTTCAAACATGAGAACCCCCAAAAATATTAAACAAAAAATTGATTATTTTTTCTAAAAAAAATTAACATAATAGGTACCTTTCTTCTTAAAACTCAAAAGTGAGATTTTCAGTGACCTCTCTACTTTCAAATTAGATTTGGTGGGGTTTTGTTAGATCTCTCCCTCCATGTTTACCTCACCATAATTAATAGATATAGATGCTCCCTCCTCCCCTAAATTTTCATTGTAAAGCACAAAATATGGTTTGAAATTACTTGGATGTTTGAAAATAATTTCGTACTACATGTTTACCTTAAATAATAAGACTTAAAAATTGGTCAGCCGTCAATCGGTTCAATTAAGCGCGTTTAGCGTGTGCCATAAATTTAATCTTGTCCCGCGTTTCTTTCGTTTGGAAAGAAACATAGCGCTTCCAAGTGCATTTAATGATCATTAATTGATTTTTATCAGATCGGTAAGATGTGTTATCCTGCCAATCCATCCGTATAAATACGGCACCAGCAAAAAAGAGCTGCAAAGCGGCGATGAACGACGTACGCGGACGGTTAAAACAGAGTCCCCGGGAACTGTTTAATTCTTGCCGTGGAGACGCCATTCAATGCTCTTGTTCTTTTATTTTCTGTCTTATATTTAGTTTATAGTCGATGGCACAATCAGATACCGCCGGCCGTGTATGGTCTTCGCCGCAACGGCCAGTTTTATGCAGATCAACACTATAAATCACGCATGGTCTCTGCTCTCAACTCTTGTGCACAGAAAGATCTTTTTCACTGTGTTTGTTTGCTATGTGTGTGTCTCTCTGTCTGTGTGCATATGCCCACATCGAATAACATATTCGGCGTTGTATTATCGGCCTCTTCTACCCCTACATTGGTACCGGTCAGTTTGGCATACGAGTAGGTCCTCCTGATTGGGTCCCACACAGTCAATGTAACTGGTCTCTCTTGCTTTAATTAAGTGTTGATGCAGATCTTTAATCGAATAGCTTTCGATATAATATCAACGTAACATGCACTTTAAATATTTTCTAGGCTTGTGGCCATGTATACATATACCTACAGTAAATATTTGATTGCCATCAGATTTGTTTTAGAGATAAAAGCTTTATTGTTTTGTCTAAAGGTCTAGCTCTACAGATCTACATCTACAGTGGGGGGACGGGTACCTGTAGAACATCGTTCAATTGCTTTTAACTGGATGTGATCACGTGGAGCTGGACATTCAAAATCGAGTTGATATTGGTTAGAAAGGATGAAAGGGGAGGGGAGGTGTTAGGGATGAACTCGTAAAATTCTAAATTGAGTTGGCATTGGTCAGAAAAAATTAGAAGGATAGAGAGAAGATAGAGATGATTATGTAGAATACTAAATTGAATTTATTTTGATCAGAAATAAAAAATTGAGTTGACGCCAGTTAGAAAGGACAATAAAGAGTTGAGGATGATCTTTTGGAACACTAAATTGTGTTGACGATAGTCAAAAATGATAAGAAAGATGGAGGGAAGTCAAGGATGATCTCGTTGGTCAGAAAGGATAAGAAAGAAAGAGAGAAGGTGATGATGATCCGTACAACATCAAACAGAATTCGTTGATACAAAAAAAAAAATGTGAGCCGTCACGGGACGCCTGGCTGATGTGAAACATCGAGTTTGCACAAGTAATATGCATGAAAGACAATATTACAACAGAAACTAAATATGGCATATTGAAAAAATTAAATATTACGATTTTTTTCCAGAAAATGATGACTATTTATTTAACAAACATTTATTTTTATTAAATACAAAAATTAAAAATTCAAAAATTTATTTCAAGTTGCGACAACTCAATTCTTTGAATCAGTGACTTCAGTAATAGTAATATTCGATATTGCCTGTGACAGCATTATTGTGATAATTGGTCGAGGATAACTGAAGTATGTTACAAAAGTATTGGACATAACATTATCAAGACATCTAATGAATACAGCATCTATTGTTGTTGCATATCTGGTAGTAGGTCCTCTTGGATTGTTGTTAATTTGCAATTGAAATTGTTTTTGGAGGAACGTAATTAATGGCATTGATTCATCTTTAGCAAAATTTATACATTGAAATCTCCAGCTAAAATCAATGGTAGTTTATCTTTATTGGCTTTAAAAATTATTGAACCTCTGTGACTGTACGGAAATAATTTCTCATGTAAAAATGAAAGTCATTAATTTTTTTATTAGGTGAAATTTACACAACAATCATAATTAATTCACTTTCATCTTCTACTTTACTATAATAGTAAATGACACCGTCGAACCGAGTGAGAAGAGAATCGCATAGACGCTTGCGCATGGCGAGCGTCGCCACGACATGCAATCACCACGCCAACAATCCGGTTTACCCGCGGCTATAGATGTTTCACATCAAAAGGGGAAGATTGATGGAGCGGAGTTGGGGATGATTTTGTAAAACACTCAATTGAATTGAAGTTGGCCAGAGAGGATAAGAAGGATGCACGGAACTAAGAATGACGCCATAGAAAACAAAACTGACCATGAGTTGACAAGAGTTAAAAAGGACAAGGAGAACGATCTCTTTTAGAATACTTAAATAAATTGACGTTGATCAAAGAGGGGAAGATGAATTGAGAAGAGTTAGGAGAAGAAAGATGTGAGGGAGTTAGAAACCATCTCGTAAAACACTAAATTAAGTTTACGATTTAAAAAGGGAAGGGGGAAGAAAGACAGAGGGGAGTTAAAGGGCGATTTCTTGTATCAGTAAATTGAGTGACTTTTGTCTTGGAGAAGAAAGGGAGGATTTTGCAAAACACTTAATTTAGTTGACATTGGTTATAGAAGATAAAGACGAAGGGGAGCTAGGAATGATATAGTAAAACACTAAATTGAATTGACGATAACCAGAGGGATTTTGTAAGATGGTTGAAAGTTAAGGGTGATCTCATACAACACTAAATATGGTTGACTTTTGTCAGGTAAGAAAAAATAAGGAATGTTCTCGTATTACACTAAACTGAATCGACGTTGGTTATAGATAATAAGGGGGATTGAGGTTAGTTGATTCTCATTTACAACAGTGTTGTAAATGCCTGGGACTGGAAGATTATGGCTAGCGGCCAATAGAGATAATGAAGGATGTGTTTTCTATTCTTATTGACCAAACACTTTTACAATGGTTTTCTCATACTTGTCGGTTTCAAAATATTACATTCTCGTAGTTATTTTAAATTTACTCTAGCTTTAACGAAATTTTGTATATACCTATATATGAAAAGAAAGAGAGAAAATACAATACTTTCTCATAATATACATATATTTATGTAAAATTATTCGCACTAAGCAGAAGACGGAAATATAATATCGTTAAGGATACTCAATTGAGTGCTGTTACCGACAGAGTCTAGTTTGCATAGATCCTCTTGGCAGAGTTCGCAAGGTTGAAATTTGATCATCAGAGCAACCTGCCCAACCATATCGTAACCTTGAAGGAGTGCACATTATGTAGCTTCTGCTCTTCAGGAGTGGCCGATGTAAAAGTGCTGCAGAACTGCCAAACAATTGCACTGTCGCAACCTAATTATCTATCTACTAAAATTTATTGATATAATAAAACTTATATAATTATTGTAATTGTGCCTCATGACTGGTACTGTGCACTGCCAGGATTGTGCTCGTTCCTCTCAGCACCTTAATTTACTGGCAGAATGCAGCATATTTTAGGCGCGTAATTGAGCTGCATTCAATGCAGAACATCTACTTGATTTCATCACCAGTCGCTAGTCTTTAAATGAGAAATATTAACACCTGAGGTGTCATCTTCAGTTCTAGGCGGTTACTAATTTAGGACGTCACTTTAGGCCTTATAACAGGGTTGAAATAAATACGTTGTGATGTTTCAAACGGTTTTATCTGAATATACGATACTCATGATCCGTGGTATTAAGAAGTTTCGTTATCTTATTGGTATTGGTATTTACTGAAGATACGGCCTGTTAAAGATCAAGTTTTGATGTAGTGAGATACAGTACATTTTATGTACGTGTTTGCTTCAAAAATTTGGTTTAGAATTTGGTTTACCCGTCATATCCGTACCTGTTGTATAAAAACGATGTATGGGAAACGTGAGTGATACAGAAATTAAAATAACATGAATATGAAATGAGGAAATAAATACTTTCGACGTACTACTAAAATTCCACGCACAAGTAACACATTAATAATATTATCCGTATAGTAAACAAACTAACGGATGAATGGATAACGGCTCTAAGATTACACTGAGCCATATTAGAGTTTTAAAGTAAAATGTAAGCCGAAGCTGGAAATTCTAACTGCTAAATTATTCAAATGAGAATACGCTAATAACAATTTCATTACTTATACTAAGCAATTTATTGCACTTCTTTGAAGAGGATGGTACATTTAAGCAAGGCGAATGTGTTGAACAAGCAAATAAATACTCTGCTGCCTGGTGTTACTAATTCCAGTGTAAATAAGCAAAATTGTGTCTTTTATGACACATCTTTAAGCCTTTGAGTATGTGTAAAACAACCTTTTATATATTTGGAATCGGCTTCCTTAATTAATTCACTTTTTTTATAATAGACTTTACATTTGCTTAAAAGAAACATTTAAAACTTTTTCTTCTTCAAAAAAGAATTTGAAAAGAATAGAACATCCCCATACAAATCTTCTATGATATTTCCATCTTCATTGTCTAAGCCTTCAATCCTCCCTAGGTCATCTCCTGTACTCCCATTTCTTTTGTCTGGAATATTCTCAAAAATCAAGATACGGGAAAATTTAGCGCACCCATACGAGTGTGTTTTCTTAACTGGCTTCGCATTTGTCCTGTTTTATTATCCGTCTAAGACTTAATTGCCTGCTATTGGTAATTAACTATGTTGTTGATTTATCAATTACCATATACACAAAGGTTAACTGGTGTATGATGTTGAGTTGGTGCTTCCCGTTAGTATAGATTTTGTAATTTTATTTTTTTGTAGTTAACTTGTCATTCACCTATGTACATTTCTTCTTATCACGTTAAATAAATCAGCTACCTAAGTATTATAATTTGTATTTATGGTTGACATTTTAAATAATACGAACATATTAAAATTGTCTGATGACAGTGTGTAGGTATTTCAACCTGACTAAGTGATTTCTCATAAAAGTGTTGCATTACTTTTATGACATTTTCAGTAATTCTTGAATGATAAATAGGAATTCATAACAGTGGTTTACATTGGTAATTGCTGTTTATTAAGTTGAAAATGTGTGGTTACAACAGTTTCTAATCAACTTAAATACCTAATTATAGCGATTAAGTGCATGAATGGTCACATTAGTGCTGGCATTATCGTTGTTTACGTATATGTATACAGGGTAGTACATAAAGAATTAACTATAAGGCAACAAGGGTTTATAGATAATTGAACAGGATAATCCATAGATAGCCAGCCAAATATGTTTTGGTATAAAGGTTGTGTTTAAATAATTACATTGATGGGGTTATAAAAATTGAAAATTTTTATTAAATTGTTTCAAAACAGTGACTCTTTATGGAATGATTAAAATTAAAGCCACGGGGATATTGAGACTTCTGAAGTAAAAGGGAAATCAGAACTGGAATTTGGAGAGTTCAATATGTGATTGGCGCACTTCTGATGAAGCGTTAGTAACGCGAAACAATTGTAAAGTTTATTTAATAAATTGTGGAAACAAACAGTGAGTTTATTTTAGTAGAGCTCAGTATGTATATAGGCTCTAGACTAGAAAATACTATAGAAGAAGCAAGGAAGACGAGTATAGGTACTTGAATATTTAAGACAAAAAGAAAATCCAATATGTATTTAAGAACTTAAGAACAACAGTTGCGTTTAGTCGTAGTTAAAAAAAGTATTGAGATATTCAGAAAATTATTTCAAAAATAATTTACTTACCTTGTCGATTTCTGTGAAAGTATTCCGCTACGAGGCATATACAATAGTACGAAACGTAACATATAGTAATTAAATTAAAAGTTCAAGTTTAAATCCGATGAACTTAACCTTTATTATCATCCTATAAACGTACATAATACTATGTATCAAGGATTTAAGCTAGGCTATGGTCAATAAGGGAGTTTCTAATTGACATGCCTGAAGTGCAATACACTAAAAATTGTAAAATATATGAATTAAAAAAAAAACACACTTAGGAGTTTTACAATACTTATTAAACTTGATGACAGTGGTTTCGGCTGTTATGCCATTATCAAAAGATGATGAGTAAGGGTGATAATAAATAAGATGTATAGAGAAGGTTGCGCTTAAATACTTAATTAAATTAGACAATAATGTAATTAAGTATTTAAGCACAACCTTCTCTGTACATTTTAGTATATACATACATGTTGCAGTTAAAACTAGTTCTTAGATAAAACGCGTTCTTCCTAGTTAGAACTAGTTTTTAATGTATGCATTTGTTAATACTAGAATTAACTAATGCTCAAATCGAATATCAGTTAAAACTAAGTAGTTCTTACTAGACAAAATGCGTTTTTCCGAAGCGAGTCAGTTAAAACTGTTCGCGTAGTAGATCCTCATCCTTTTTTAAATTTAAGTTTGACTGATTAGATTTTATTGTGTGTTAATCAATGTTCTTAATTTAACAATGTTTCTTTTTGAAATTTTATGGTTGTGTTCTGTTGATTTATTTGATTATTTTATTTACCTACTTATAATTAATATTGTCATCTTGGCAACTAATTTAAGTCGATGTTCCCTAAAATGTTCCTTTAGTGTTAGGTTATTATTTGGCTCTCAGTGTCTTAGATCTTTTCAATAAATATTTTTAAAACTATATCTTGTTTTCAATCCCAAATTAGTTTTTCTAGTGCTAGTTTTAACTACAGCTCGATGTGACAACTAGTTTTATCTGAAAATTAAATATATCAATGGTAAATTCTAGTTTTAGCTGGGTATTTCTAGTTTTAACAAAGGCATTAAGTGAAAACTAGTTTTAACTAGGGAAAACGAGTTTTGACTAAAAACTTGTTTTAACTGTAACATATATAGGTATACTCATCATCTTTTGATAATGCCATAACATTCGAAAAAACTGTCGTCAAGTTTAATAAATATTGTTTAACTGCCAAGTTAATTTAATTTTTTTCATATATTTTTCAAAATGTTTCACCAAGTGACAAGCAACCGCAGTATTACAATTACTTAAAATTGTGGTGGAAGAGGGCTTCCCCGATTGGCATAGTTGAATACTACTAATTACACTAAGAGCCTTGATTAGGTTATGATGGTATTCAATTTGCCTGAGAACGACTATGTACACTGAGGCTTACAGTAGGCAAGGTTGCGACTGAATAAGATTATTTCGATTGGCTTGCCTGAATATATTATGATTAGGTTATGATGGAACAATATTTAAACGACTGGCATGCACAAAGAGCTGTAAATTTGGGATTATGGTTAAATAATGGTGGAATAGTATTTTCCCAGTTGGCACGTGTGAAGGGCTATGCACGAAGTATTAAGGTGGAATAAGAGTTTCCTGATTGGCCTGCCTGAATACCACTAAGTACATTATATTGTAGAATATAATTTTATTGATTGTCATGCCTGAGTACTGCTAGGTGCTCTGAGGATTACGGTTAGGTTTTAGTGGAATAAAATTTTTCTGATTAGCATGTTTAAATACCACTAAGTGCACTGTTAGCTTATGGTGGAACAGTATTTTTTCGATTGCTATGCGTGGAAAGTTATACCTAGGGATTATGGTTAGTTTATGGAGGAGCAAGATTTTCCTGATTGGCATGTTTAAATACAACTAACAGTAAGTTCACTAAGGGTTTTGGTTAGGTTATGATGGAGGAGGATTTCCCTAATTGGCATACGTGCTGTGCACCAGGAGTTTCCATCTACACGGAGAAAAATAATCATGATTTTATTACTTCATGAGTCAAGCAAATTTTTTCTAGTAAATAATACTAGAATTCTCATAAAATGTACTTGGTGGTATAAAATAATTTTTCACATTTTCTAATAATTAGTATTAGAATAATCAAGCCAAATAAGTCTAGACTTCTCTTCTCTACCTCTCGATTATTTTATCGTGTCGTAAAGAAAAAAATACTAGAATGAGAATAGTTAAGTAAAATTAGCCATAAGAACTGTAAAAATTGTTTTCTAATTAAGTCAATTTTACTAGATTTCAGTCTCAACACCGAACGTAGATTGTCTAGACATTTCTAGTAAAATCTCCTTGAGCGTCTGGTCTTCCATATAATTGACAGATTTTTTAGTCATGTTTGCTAGAATTCTAGCAATATTTTCATGATTGTTTTCTCTGTGTATGCATCAAGGCTAGAAACGAATACGCTATTAATTAAATCAATCACCTTAATGTACCAACCTTTTCCCCACAACTTATTTTAAGCTAATTATCAGTTATGATTTAGACTAATAAATATAAAGATGGTAATTAGATGCCCTGCTAATCATAAAAAAAACCGAACAATACTATTGAGTACAATGAACCAATTTGGTGTTTATTTTTTCTCTTTGAGTTGTTCCGATAAATTGTTTCTATTCTGAAAAATGTTTCACAAAAACACACTAACTTTACTGTTTAATCTTATTGTACGATACTTATGTCTATGTTGATTCATCATACTTGTTTTTATGTCGGGTTTATAGTATAAATAAAATTTCTTTAATAAGTTACTATTTTTATGAACCACCCTGTATATACAATATACATATCTAATGATATTGTAGGAAGTAAGTACATAAGTACCTTTAACAATCACCGTGTGCTGTCATATTTGTAAGTATATATTATTATTGTTGTGCATAAGTTGTAACCGTTAATCTTTATGAATTTTTCATGAAATATTTTCTCAAGTGTGTCGTCAATCTCATCTTAAATGCCTCTTGAAATGCACGGTCAGCTTATTGGTATTTACCAAACGATACAATGTCAATGTCGAAATATGTACTTTTTTTGATTCGATTGCTACTTTCTAACATTAACTACTTAAGTATACTTTTGTATGTATCTGGGATCGCTGTGTAATAGATAATAAATAATCAGCAAATTAATCTATTTTCTGTTAAAGAACTTCCAAATTAATCTTGTTGAGATATGATTACTCTTTAAATAGTTTCTTTTTTGATTAATTTCACTCTAGTTTAAACACGACGGGACGTTTTTCTTTAGATATAGTCGCTAGGTAACTAAGTGATGAAACAAAAAACCAATTAAGAAACGGATGCTGAAGAAGAATGAAGTTGTCCAAATGAAAGTGAAAAACGCACCTACATACATACTTCAATTATAATTTTATAGTAAAGCCTACTTGTAAAATACATGTTTATAACATATCTACGGTTATAAGGCACCTACTTAAAAAATAAAGTTAATATGGGGTCAATAGTTATTAAACATTTAGATATTAGGCACGCACTTTTGATGTGAAGTATCAAAAGGTTTGGTTAGAATACGAGGATGGAACAAATATAAACGAGCTTTTGTTCATAAAACATTTATTTTGAAAATTTTCACAAAAACACAAATTTCTCTATTTTTCGACCTATCCCCCTTGTTTGATTATACATTTTTCCCAACGGATTGGTAGTTTTTTCATCTCGTTTTCATAAAAAGCAGGGCGGATGTCTATCCAGTTGCGCACAAACGCCTCCACATGTTCATCAGTATGAAATTGCTCGCCTCCTAGTGACTCTTTGAGGGGCTCAAACATGTGGAAATCACAAGGGGATAAGTTTAGCCTATATGGATGGTGCTCCGAATGAGTCTAGTGCATTTCACTGATTTGGGCCTGCGTTAAAGCTGCGATGCGAACTCGAGCAGCTTCTTGATCTTCACTCAGTAACTTTGGGACCCAACGAGCTGGCTGAAATTTTTCGGAATCGCCAGTGTTTCGTTATGATTGTGTGGACACTCCCATAACTGATGCCGAGTTCAATAGATATCTGAAGCACAGTGGCGGTGGTGGTCCCCTTCAATAAGGTTTCTAATGCGTGCAATGTTCACCGGCGATATGCTGGTGCGCGGACGACGAGGATGATTTACATTTTCAACACGATTACGCCCTTCGTTAAATTCTTTGCACCAAACTTTTACACGTTGCCACGAAAGCGTTCATTTCCGAACTGTGCAAGCAATCTGCGCAAAATTTCGGCTGGTTAACTTAATAATAATCCGTTGCGCAACGCTGCTATGCATCTTTTCTCACTCATTATGATAGCTACTAAACAAGGAAACACAGCAATACGACGAGTCGTTTCCGTGTGACCTAATATCCCCACTTCAAGTTCCTAACGCCCGTATGTGCCTTGAACAACTATCCGGCACCCAATTTAAAAAGGCTCGTTTATATTTGATCTGCCCTCGTATCTACAAACATTAGTAACTCTGGTGTACCTGAAGGAGGTGGCTTGACGACTCCTCGTTAAGCATTATTTGAGATTTGTTTTTCGATTTTGATTTTTTTTACTTCAGATTAAACTCAATGGAAGGCCTTTAAATTTTTTCACGACTCAAACCAACTTTACCTCATCATACTTACGATTAGGGATAGAAGTAAATAAAAAATAAAATCTTACCGTACCTTACCGGTTGCAACCCTCTATGAAAAGCATGTACTTTGTTTTTGAATTTGTGAACTAAAACAAATTAAGGGAGTGAAATAGTTAAAAATAATCTGCGGCAGTGGGCTGCGTGTGCATGGTTTTCGAATCGTTCGGTTGACTAATACGCACTCGCCGCACCGGTTACAGCAGCGAATAAAATTGTTCAGTTCAGTGGTCAACATTACTTTGGAGGAAGGGTACTTGTATTTCTAGCGGCTTAAATGCTATGTAGTGCCTAACGTCTGAGCAAGCGTTTCAGATTGCTCACGATCCACATTATGTGATGGAATGATTTAATTTAGTTTCTCTAGGGTTTTACGATTTTACATAATTCTCTCATGATTTTTTATTTTACTTGTTTTTAGTATACATTAGATGAAACTCGGTGGGGGCTTTAATCCTTCCATTATTTTAAGGTATATGCTTTATTAAGGAATTGAACTAAATTAAAAAAAATTCAAAATTATATTGCCCTTAACCGGTGGCGGCTGCTTAAGAAGAAGAAGTGGGCAATCGCACCCCTTCGAATTTTTAATCAAAGCAAATTAAACAACGATTATGCCAAAAGATTAAAAATAAGTTAAGGTAGTAAAAGTTCCGTATTCTAGGCTCTAGCTCTTCGGTTGACTGATTGGCTGCAATAGCGAATAGAAGGCAATTGCTCAGTTCAGTCGTTTATATTAGATTGGAGTGGGGTTAGTTGTATCGAGAGCAACTGAGCAGGTGTTTCAATTTGCTCACTATCTGCAGAGGCTTAGAGAATGAATTTTATTATTGATCCAGTTTTATGGCAATAAGAATCTTAACTGGCCAAATACACAAAGTGTGAATGATAAATATAAGTAAACTTTAAGAGATATTTTTTAGAAAAACGATTGGATATGTGGAAACAAAGTTAATTTCTTTATTGTTTTTCGTGTCTTCTGCTTGATGATGAAGATTAGGATCGAGTGGCGTGGTTTAATGGTTAGACCATTGATTAGCATTATTTCAAAGGATATCGGTTCAATTTCAGATCCTCCTACCTTTTTTTCGCTGGTCTACGTAAATACTGAGGAAGTGAAATTCCAAAGATAATCATTAATTCTGTTTTAGCTGTATCTATTTCAAATCGCCTACAATTTACAAAGTTTCTGAAGGAAAAGGAGGCTTAACTGCGAATACTGCTCAGTCTTCCAGCTTTGTGCTAAAGTGTAGGTTGAAGGAACTTCCATTTTCCATTAGTAGCTGATGATAACAAAGTACTAAAAATTTTGCCTTATTATCTAGATTAGTAGATGTCTTTATGAAATACGTATTATCGATTTTGAAATTGTTTCTTCACCTGCTTAAAAGAGCAAAACTTCTCGGTATTGGGCGTAATTTCAGCTTACCAAGAGTGTGGGGTTATAAAATGATTTCATGTAAGTTTAAGAAAGGGGCCCTCGTTCGAGAAATTGTGAAAGATACATTAAATTGTTAATTTTTTTCTTTAAAATTGGCAATATACTGGGTTGGACAATTATGGGACTTATTTTGTTGGTTAATATAAAAGTTTGCAATGTAATGTGGATTTTTCGTACATCCTGTATATGCATTTCGTACATAAGCAGGTTGGGGCATTGTATGTTCTTTGGCTGACGCGTCTGACGGCATCTTCTTCGTGCTAAAAGTAATAAAAATAATAAATTGATGGTACGGTCGAACGACTCTGGTGTGGTCGAAGATATTTGATATAGGAATAACGGCTTCCTTTGAAGATAAAATAACTCCCGTTCCGACATGGGAAACTCTTGGCGTTCCACGCCTCTCATCTTTAAATGAAAAATACGCATTGTAAGCGAAGTTGAAAACTGTATCCATAAAGTTTGCACGTGCGTATGTATTTATGCGTAGCTATATACGTCTACCTTGTAGGTACTACACCAGTTTAAAGATTAATAAAATGTTGTGAAATTGTACCATCTTGCAATTAATATTTTCTTAATGCTTGTAAAAGGTAAAACGAAAACGAAAGTCATTTTACTTTGTAAAGTTACTATCTAGGCTCGATTGAAATAAATTGTTTTATTCAACACACGAGTGTTTTCAATGCTTTATCGTGATCGTAAACTGTACCATAAATGGCTTTTTACAAGCTATCGAAAGTAAATGTTTCCATTAGATAGTAACCGCCTTTTGTGCTCCCCTGAGTTATTATCTCTTCTATTTTTATTATCAATTTTACCAAAAAGTTTTGATTGAAATTTATGAGTCCAAGAAAAGAAAGTGTATCTTTTATCGATACTAATACTCGTTATTTGGTTTAAAAGAATGCATAGCAAAAGTATCAAAGAAGAGGGTCGAATAAGTACATTCGTTGATTAGTTGATTTACACGTAGGTGCTTTCCATTTTCGAAGAGAAAAATATAAACACAGGAGTGCTAATTACGTGTCATTTCCTGTGAGTTTATTTAGCTTATTGTTTGCGCCGCTTTTAAATAATTCACCTACGCATCTCGTAATTGAATGTCGAAGTAACTAAGTGGGTAATTATTAATTTGCTATCAACCATATCTTGCATGTGGAGTCATTGTTGATTATTCTTGATTTAACGTGGATCGAAAGCAATATATGCCATGGGCGTAACTCTGCTTCATTCAATTAAATTTCGATTGTGGACAATGAGTGTTTGTCTAAGTAATTGCTCTATCAATAGGTGATCAAAAATTAAAATCTTTTCATAAAAATTAGCTTAAGATTAAAATCTAAAGAAGTATAATGCCATAAAGAATAACCTAATATGTTCTAACGATGTAATAAATCTCAGACTGTAGTAGAAATGAAACAGAATACCATGAATCTCAGTGAATCTATCAAAAAATAATCTACTTACAGCAACTGAAGTCTTAAAAAATACCTTCTTTATATACATATCCCATACTGATTTCACCCACAATAATAAATTTCCACATCACGACGCAATGGAAAAAATTACATTGTTTAGTATAAATTTCTTTCAATGTTTTTAAAAATTTTAAAAACAGCGAGGTTGTTTCTGGATGACTCATGTTCAGTGATAATAAGTAACTATCAATTTAAATTTTTAACATCTTAGAAATTTGACTCGAATTTTATAGCGGAAAAGGGGAAAAATTAGATAAAATATTTATTTTCATTATTGAGTTGCATTTATTGATGCCTTTGTACTATTATTTATTTATGGAATTTTGAAATGTTTGTTTGATTGAACCTCATCTAATCTTTTATAGGGTATAATATACAGAGTGATCGTTTTTCGAGCCTACCCCCTAGACGTATCTCCAGACTGAATTGAAATATTTTTTTGAAATTTTATAGTTTAATGGCTTTTAAGAAGTGGCCTACCGTTTTTGAATTATTTTAATTTATATAATTTATCACTTTCGGATATATCGACAGTTAACGTTAACATCGTTATTTAAAATTAAACCCGCCAATTGTTTTACATTTTTGGATTCCTCATCAAATATGTGTAATGTGAATGATACCACCCTATCTTGGTTCTCAATTATTTTTGAGTTTTTTCATTTTAATAATTTTTTTCCGTTTGCAGCATCTTTTTTCATGGTTTTCTTCAACCCTAATTAATTATTTTTGGGCATCTTCTTACGTTTTAGTATGATACCAAGTAGTTCGAAAAATTCTGAAAAAAGGCATGTTTTGATTCATAAATCGTTAGATCATCAACAGCACCCTTAGAGAGTTATTTCATTTCATTTTGCTTACACACCTTTAAAAGACCGTCGTGTGGTTTGTAGGAGTCGGAATACGGTTTTTATGGATACGTGTACTTGAATTCCGTTATCCTTAATTTTTATGAGAAATCCGAAAATGCAAAAAATGTGGGGGGTGGGTCCATTTAAAGTAACGAAGTTGACATTAACTTCCGGTATAACCTGAAGTTAGAAAACATCGAAAATATTTTAAAACGACAGGCCCGTTCTTAAAACCCATTCAACCAAAATTTCAAAACGATATTTCAATTCAGTCTGGAGATACGCTTAGGGGGTAGGCTGATAACGATCACTCTTTATGTACTTAACTTTGCCAACGTTGTTTAGTGATCACAACGGCGTATATCGGTTAGGAAACGGAAGTTGCATTTAGTTTTCCATTTCCTATACAGTTAAAGCGACCAATTTCCGAAAAAGGAACTTTTGTCCGACTTCACTACAGTTAAATCTAATATCATTAAAATTATTTTAGTTAAAAAAAAAAAATCAATAAAATATATTTGTAAATACATATTAAAGAAAAGTCACATTACCACATCTTGCTGTGATATATTTTGTATTTGGTCCCTGCTATCCCTGGGTATTATTCAAACGTATTTTTATGTAAATTATTTTTTATTTCTTCATCTTCACACACTCGACAATTTTTAATTCGGTATTTCTTAGTATCTATTTGATGTTAGAACCTTTTAGATCTTGCAACGTCACTGCTTCACGGTCGACGATTAAAGTATTATTTCACGCTAATGGTTCTAAAAAACGTGTGGGTGTTTATCTCGCCGTTGGTCGTAGGTACGAACTTTACCACGTACGATTGCGTATTTGGTAAGATTTAATAAAAAATCGTCATGCAGTTCTTTCACTTACATAAGTCCAGATAAGACAAATGGATAAGACGTGCGAGCCAGCCAACGAGACAGTTACAAGGGCGGATCTAATGATTTTTAAACTTGAAAAACATGCTCAATGTTACCTTACGAACATATCCATACTTACCAGATACACACATTATAAATACGATGTAGGTATAAATGTATATCTAGATATTCAAGAGCTCAATCACTTTGTCGAGAGATTAAAAGAAAAGATTCATGAAAGGTGTTCTTAAAGGAATTAATAGTTGTTGTCTATGGGTAGATATATATTTACTATACGTATAAGTATATACGTATACCTACAGGTACATAGGGGACATAATTACAATCGTTTAGAATGGGAGAGGGGTTCAGTAAAATCTCATCAAGTGTCATTTAAAGGGAGGAGGGAATTGAATATCTCACTTTCAACAACAACAACTCAACAACTCAATATCAACTTTTAATTTCAGATTGACTTGATTCTAAAAGGGTGCTTTTAATGTTTGAGATAATAATATGAGATTTACAAATAGAAGATCAAAGACACAGTTAATTAGTTTTATACTTTTTATTAAGAAAAACTCTTACAAAATTGTTTCAACCTTTGGGTTATCATCAAATAATTTATAACCAACGAATTAATAGAAATATATGAGATTGAGTATACTGTTACTTGGTTGAAATTCATGTTATAAATTAATAAAAAGTACACTGATGAATATTTCAAATATTTATTATAACAACTTGACGATCGTTTCGCCAAACTTTGGCTTCTTCGGAAGTTTGTAGTCAACTTAAAACAAATAACAATAATTGGCCTTATATACTAGTTGAGGGGGTGGTCTCAGGGAACAAGTTTAACAGAGGGGAGTTATTTAAATCTGTCTGTTCATTAATTAATCTATTGTTTTTTTTAATTTATTAATTTCTACTATTTCTAGGAATTTTAATTTTTGTTTTTTGTTTTCAACATGTAAAATTTTGAAATTGTCGTCGAAATGGTGATTGTTACAAATAAGATGGTAGGCATAATTGGAATCTGTTTTTTTTTATTAATGAAGGATCTTTTATGTTCGTTGATTCTAGTTTTAAAGTTTCTGCATGTTTTACCTATGTAAAACATGTTACAAGTATTGCAATTTAATCTGTAAATTCCTGGTTTATTTTGGCGAAACGATCGTCAAGTTATTATAATAAATAGTTGAAATATTCATCAGTGTATTTTTTATTAATTAACACAATGTCTCAATAGCCCTATATTTTAAGCAATCACGTACATATCTAACAAGAGTAGGGGGTGGGTCTAATATATCGAATATAAATAGAAGCATTTCTTTATCTTTAATTGAGCGGCATGGTGTAGTCGTCTAAATCATTGCTTAGCATTCGGGAGGTCACTGGTTCGATTCTACTCTGGTCCAAGTTTTTCTGTGGTTTCCTTGGATCATTTAGGCAAATCCTGGGGTGGTAATATTCCACAGATAGTCTTTCACTTCTTTTTTGTCTTCATTTCGTCCGTCTCATCCTTCTTCCCCCAACCATCACCCACCCATTCCCACTATTCCTAAAGGAGGCTAAGGAGGGCCTTCCGCCGTACCCCTCCGACTTTGCACAAGAGTGTAGGTCGGGGGGGACAGCCCGCCCACCCATAAAGGTGGGAATGAAATACCCAAAAGTTTAATTTAGATTACTTTATGCTTACTAATGTTAACCGAAAGGCTAAAGTAATATTGTAACGGTTTTTCTTAATAAAAAGTGTAAAACTGATTAACTGAGTTTTTTAACACTTTATCTATGATATTTTACAATCATCCCACCGCCGTTTTTATTAATGTTATTGAAGATCAAGTATTTACACATATTTGTCTTTTTTTTAATCGCATAATGCAGGTGGTGGTGGAGATGAACTGAGACTGTGGGGGACGTCAAGTGCATTAAACTTATTTTTTAATTTTTCAAATTGTTTTGTTGTCAATTTTACACCTTGGGGATGGCGATCGCCTTTATTGCCTTTCTCGTGGATTCGTGCCTGCGTAAAAAGAAGGGCATCTCAGTACATCTTAAAAACTCTCATTAAGAAGGAGAAAGGGGTCAAAACTAAAAGGAAAACAGTCCCCTAACCTTTGGGATCATCGTTGCAAGGTTTTCGGTTTGTAAAGTGGTTGAAAAACAAACACCTTCACTTCTCATCCTCAGCAGTTTCCCAAAATATTTCTGAGCTAGGAATTTGTTCAAAATTAAATCTGGATCGAATCAATTTTTTTAATTTTTTTTATGATCTGGTACTGCTCAGATTCTATGAATAGATCCGTTCCAGATTATAAATAATTTTGAGAAATAGCTGAATAGATGAGGATATAGTTCAAATCTTGATCAGGAAAGTTAAGTACTTAATAGAGACGAGCTCCTCTCTCTTTGTGAGATGTTTTCAATTGTATTGGGACACTCATATCCCCTTTACATGATATGAGTTCGTAATTAAAGAAAGTTATAATATTTTCTTTTTAATTAAAAGTGGACAAGAAATTTCTATTGATTTCCTCTTCATAAATCAGTTTGAACTCATATAATTTATAGATGTCCCCTAATTAAAAGATATTAATTTTTCAATTACTTAACAATAAAGTTTATTTTCTGTGGATAAAACCTCGGTGTATTTTTTTATTTCAAAAAACTTTGTTCATTTTGCAATGATCTAAAAATGAATTTAAGTAAAGTAAGTTATTCTTATTATTAAGTTCACTTCATCAGCACACTATTGTTCAAAGCATCGACTGTCGTTTTATAATATGTGTATATAATGTTAATGCTTGTGAACGCTAGGTGTATTATGGGTGTATGCAATCTCATCTCCCAACTTGTTATTAAACAAAGATTGTTATTAGCTGATCATTGTTGAAGATAAATTGTCATTTTTTTTTACAATCAAACGTGGTAATTGCGTGGCACAACACTCGGTTGAATAATAGAGCGCAGGAGGTTTGTGTTCAAACAAAATAACGTTAATATCGTAAACCGCCCGCGCTCGTCGAAAGTATAATTTATATTTATAGTATTCCGTTCATCCAATAAATTCACAATGTAATTATTATGGTAGATTACAAGCTTAATAAAAGTAATGTGTGGAAAGTTGTACATGGAATACGACACTGCTCAAAATGAATCAATGATTCATGTTAATAACCACAAGCGACTTGTCGGTCAAATATAGGGGGAGTTCTAAAATTGCGGTGGAGTTTTTGAGATTGTGGAAAATAATGTTGTAAAAGTTGAGCTTCTTTTAATTAAAATACTTGTAGATGAAAATCGACACAATCTTTGTTCTGTGGCGGTTATAGCCACATAATTCTAAAAAGTGATTTGTGTTTTTGTGTAAATATTTCAATTTGTGTTTTTGTGTAAATATTTCAATCTCACATTAAATTCTTTTGTATTCTATTTCTATATCTAAATAACTTTATTGCTTGTACTTTCCGATAATCTCATTAACAATTCATTTCTCGTAAACTAACCGCATGACATCTGTACCTTTCATTCCTTCTTAATTGCAATTTTACGATGGGTTTCTTCGGTGGTTGGGTACTACCATCTATTTCTTAGCATTTCTTATCTCTAAAAATTTCCAGCTTTGTTACCACCCTATTGGTACCCTACTTTCATCTATCAACTATTAGCTCCTCCCTTATAAGTTTCTTAAATCATTCTTATCAAAACTTCTTCAGTTCGTCTCCAGCTTTGCTACCTTCGAGTCTTATCCTATTGCACTTCATCGTTTCATTGTTTTCATTCTCGTTTGTTGTTTCATTGTTAAGTTGTTAATATATGGTTGTTGCTGTTTGTTATTTAGTTTTTTATTTAGTGTTTAATTAGCAGCCAAGTCATTAAGGCTAAACCCCAAACAACTAAAGTTCTTTTAAATGTATTTTTATGGTAGTTCTTTTTAATTATACAATTATTAATGAAGACTGGAAAAACTTTGGCGGTTGTTGTAGACCGAACAAAAATAGCTCAAACCTCAACGCCAAAACACGACACTTTAGTTGTCCGAAGCACTTTTGGGTAACAAAGTTACCTTCTTCAGGGACTGAAATGAACTAAACCTAAAAGAGAACTAATCCGAATATATACTGAAAGTTGTTAAAGTTCAGTGAACATGGTTCAGCGGCAATAGTGATGATGTTTAATGGACCTTGACAATAACAAAAAATGATAATTAAACTACACTAAATAGCGGAGATCCAGAGATAGGACCCTTGTCATTGTTAAGTAAAATTTGGTTATTTTTACAAATGTATAAACTTTCAAAATCAAAACTATCTAGTAGACAATTATTCCTAACTTCCTTAACTAATTTAAGATTATTAATATTAATATTATGTTCTTCAGTAAGAATATGTTGGGGAACACTAGATTTTTCGGCTCTAACAAAACGTGCATGAACTAAATGCTCCTGGAACCTGGTTTGGATCGAGCGTCTAGTTTGTCCAATATATTTTTTACTACAGTTATCACAGCTAATTTCATATATTCCCGACTTTTCTAAGAAAGGAATTTTATCCTTGGGGTTACTGAGGAGAGTTTGAAGGCAGTTACCACTTGAACTGTAGGTAATCCGAAAACCAAGTTTACGAAAAATGCTTTCGAATCCTCGAGTAAATCTTGACTCGTATAGCATAGTAATAAACTTGATCTTACTGGTGTCTGTTTGAAAAGTCGAAGATCTTGAAACAGAATTCTTAAATTTAATCTTATTAACTAATTTATCAATGATGTTACTATTGTAACCATTGTCAATCGCAATTTTCTTAATTGTACAGAGTTCCCTATGATATCTACTTTTACTAAGAGGAAAACTAAGCAATCTATGTACAAGAAAATTAAAACTTGCCATTTTATGTTAAACGCAATGATTAGAGTCGTTGGTTATAAATCTAGAGGTATTAGTGGGTTTTCTATAGATATCAAATTCTAAAGAATTCCCATTTCTTATAACTAGCGCATCTAAAAATGGTAGCTTGCCATTTTTCTCCAATTCAACAGTAAATTTGACCGAAGGGAAACGTGAATTTAAAACATCAAGAAAGTTTTGGAGACTTCTGGAGTTCAAATCGAAGATAGCTAAAATGTCGTCCACGTATCTGAGCCATATTCGAGGAAAGAACTTTAAGTGGCTAAGGTCACTTTCAAAACGACTCATGAATAGATCGGCTACGAAGAGTGATAAGGAATTCCCGATAGCTGTTCCTTCTTTTTGTTCGTAGAAGCAACCGTTTATTTGAAAATAACTATGCCATACGATCCAAGATTTACTCGAGGATTCGAAGGCATTTTTCGTAAACTTGGTTTTCGCATTGCCTACAGTTCAAGTGGTAACTCCCTTCAAACTCTCCTCGGTAACCTTAAGGATAAAATTTCTTTTTTAGAAAAGTCGGGGATATATGAAATTAGCTGTAATAACTGTAGTAAAAAATATATTGGACAAACTAGACGCTCGATCCAAACTAGGTTCGATGAGCATTTAGCTAATGCACGGTTTGGTAGAGCCGAAAAATCTAGTGTTGCCCAACATATTCTTACTGAAGAACATAATATTAATATTAATAATCCTAAATTAGTTAAGGAAGTTAGGAATAATTGTCTACTAGATAGTTTTGATTTTGAAAGTTTATACATTTGTAAAAATAACCAAATTTTACTTAA
This sequence comes from Agrilus mali, assembly GCA_029378335.1. NCBI lineage: Eukaryota > Metazoa > Arthropoda > Insecta > Coleoptera > Buprestidae > Agrilus > Agrilus mali. The sequence goes on from CM055659.1 coordinate 18,663,853, forward strand.
CAATGACAAGGGTCCTATCCCTGGATCTCCGCTATTTAGTGTAGTTTAATTATCATTTTTTGTTATTGTCAAGGTCCATTGAACATCTTCACTATTGCCGCTGAACCATGTTCATTGAATCTTAACAACTTTCAGTATATATTCGGATTAGTTCTCTTTTAGGTTTAGTTCACTTCAGTCCCTGAAGAAGGTAGCTTTGTTACCGAAAACTGCTTCGGACAACTAAAGTGTCGTGTTTTGGCGTTGGGGTTTGAGCTATTTTTGTTCGTTCTACATTATACAATTATTGTATTAGAAAATTAACATGTGTGAGATATACTTTAAATTAAGAAGGTAGGTAATTAGCCGATAACTCTTGGTGTATAAAATAATATAATTTAATACACATGGAGCGGTTTAACTTATTTATTATAAAACAGTTTTATAAGATATGTAAATGTTGTGGTACAGGTGGACTTCTCAAGCGGGTACCTGATCTGTTTTCTTCGTCCTTTGTAATATTATTAATTGCACTTGCAATGTGTATCTCGCAATATGATCCCTGACCTTGTTCTTGTGTGCAAAAACCAAGAACGTGTCGGTGCCGGAAGTATTTGGCTTTTGATAAATTATTTATTTATGCTCCGCTTACCACTCGTTGAGTTGTTCTTCTCGGTCCGCGAGCATGTCTTCATTTGGCGACGGACGAGACGACGATGACGGTGACTGCAATGTTTACAAAAGAGTTAAGAAATGTAACCGGAAGATAAATGTTACTTAGAAATATTATAAATTTACAATTAAAGGTTTTAGGCCTTAGATGTCACATTTTCTATAGGCTCCGAACATTTAGTAGTCCATGGTTAAATTCACTGTTTTTTAAAGTTCCATGCACTTCAAAATAAAATAAAACTTTACAAAAAAAATTCTGAAGGGTTTTCTTTTTTTAAAATGTTTGGTTAATTTAATGGTTTTGGGGGTTAGAAAAGAAAAAAGGGGCTTTAGGCTCAAAGCCCAAGGCGCTTTGGTCTTTGAAGTCTTGGAATTTCAAGATCAAAGTCTTAAGCAGTTGAACTTTGAACTAAACCAAAAGAGATTTAAATACTTCAAAAGGTTTGAAACACTTATGAAAAACAGTTCGAGATTATGTTGGGGTAGAAAGAAGGGCTTTAGGCTAAAAAGCCCAAGACGTTTGGTCTTTGAAGTCTTGGAATTCCAAGATCAAAGTCTTAAGCAGTTGAACTTTGAACTAAACCAAAAAAGCTTCAAATATTTAAAAAGGTTTGAAAAACGGTTCGAGCGCCCATTACCAGGACTTATACTTAAATTAAAGGAGCTTCAAATACGTCAATAGTTTGTTTTAAATACTTCTTAGCTTTGAAATGACTGGAAGGCGAAGCACAAAGCACTAACGAAAACAGAAAATCTTGAAGGGTTCCTAAAAATAAGGATTTTAAAAAGAAAATTTGTGTCTAAGTTCGGACTATTCCTCTCTTTCTACCCTGTTCTTGTCGTGCCAGGCTGCAATACCCCTAGCTAGTGGTTAACGTTAAGGATATCCTCCTTGCGTCTTTGCTGGGATATGATGGCCACCTATAGCGTTTCCTGTGGGATAGTTTCTACGTGTTGCAGGGTTCTATACAATATATAGAGATGGTTACATCTATTTTTCTCTGATTTAAAGATGTGTAAAGTTTTAATCACTATCTGAAATTTTGTTTTCGACTTGGTGATCGGTAAGGATAAAATATATTTTCATTTTAAAGACAACTTTTTAAATACATATTTTGTAATCTTAATCTAGTAAAAACAATTATGATGTTGATGAGATCTAATTATTATTTACGCAACCTTTTAAGGATTCCTTTGAATTTCTCGTTGTCGAGTTTCTTATGTACCTATTAAGTTTTTAAACTTTCCTGAAGTATGGAGAATCCATTGAAATTTAAATAATTTTCTTCACGAATCAAAACACTTCTTCGTCACACATCAGCTCGCAGACAAACCCGTGTTTTCCGTTAAGAGTGTACTCAAGTAATGGTACGAATTTATGAAGTAATCAAGGTGGTAATCGAATGGTTTGTTATTGCTCTTCGTGTGTAGTGGAGAGGAGAGAGATAATCTTCGATAAGTTAAAGTCAAACGGCTGACATATTGACAAAGAAGATCGGAACCGTGCAAGTACTTTGCACGTTTGAATATTATAACGGAATTATTTATGAGACATGATTTGTAGAAATTATCGGAAATCTCATCTCCATTGTAGTGTTCTGGTGTACAGAGAAGTCATTGTGTCGACTGACAGTCGTGACATAACGGATACTTTCATTCAGGGTCGAATCTTCATTATTATACGCGCGGCAGTTGTATAAACAACAAGTTCAAAAGGTTAATTACTGTGTCCTCTTTCGCAAAAGTAGTCTACAGCGACATTCACGTAATACTTTTCGCTGATTAGATTTTACCGAGAAATTATTAAAAAAAAAACAAAACAAACAAAACGTCTGAAATACTGCAAAAATAATTTTCGAATTTAATTGGCTAAGGGCATATGCACGCACTTTTATATAAACACCCTTGTGCTTATTATGTATAAGATTATAAAGAAGAATAATGCATCCATAGAAGTAGAAGCATTCCCACTAAAATACCTAGGTTAAGTTGTAAGAAATTAAATATTAAAGGTGTTTTTGTATTTATTATCCACCTCAGTTTCTCTAAGACATTTCAATATTATAAATGAAACACAATTTTAAAAGATTAAAGTAAGATCCACAGCGGAACAGTAAGGGGTGGAATTTGAGGGAGCACTTAATTATAAGGCAGAATAGTAAAAGGTCACTGTTCTATAGAAAACACCAAAAAATAAAATGCATATTATGTTTCCTTTGCATCTCTTTGAATTTTAATAAAGTTAAATCAAGCGATGGTTGAGTGTGTACGTTAAAAATAAATTAAGGGAATGTTCATTAATTACGTGGGATAGTTTTCTCTTAATTTGAACCCTTCCCTTCGCTTCAGTGAGATTTGGTAAGAGGTTGTGGTACCCCTTCTTTCTCACGTGAGATTAACCTTGTAATGAGTTCTTAATTAAAAAGAGAAGGGATTTAAAACAATTCTTTGAATTGAAAAGTTTACGTGAACTATTCAATGACCCTCCTTCCTTTAATGGGATCTGCTAAAACCTTTCTGGATCCCTGTTTCCTCATTTTAATTATTAGGTACTTACCATTATCGCAGGATGTCGTTGGATCCGACAATCCACATGGTACTGAAATAGGTCGATCAATGTAGGGGAGTATAAGCTCCGCCTGGCGTATCTAATACTAAATATATATTACTTAAATCTGTGACCGATGTAGTACTTATTTCATAGTGATGTTATATATTTTTTATTTTCTTTTTAGGACAAAGGGGTAAGGCCAAATACTAATTAATAAAATTAGGTTCATAATCAATTATATTTATTAAATAATTTTTTTTTAGATAGACTACATATGTAGGTTAATGTGGTGGATCTCCATAAAAGTAATCAGAAATTATTAATTTCTAAAAGTGTGCAAAATTGCTGATGCTAAATAAACGAAGATTCAGGTTAATTTAATGTAAGTTTAATTATTCTTGTCGAAGAAAATAAAAAGCAAAAATCTGTTTGGTTGCATGACGTAAATGTACTGTTAATTTAATTAACATTTCCACTCACTCAGAGTCCACACGAATGAAGTCAGACTGAAATGCAAATTATTCGATAACTTTTAATTAATAATCTAATTAAAACGGCAAATTAAAAATGCTTAATAGCTGCACTTCATAATTTAACGTGGAATTAAAATTTCTAAGTAGCTGATGCGTTTTAATTATAAACTGATTGTACAGGTTCGGTGTGTTAAATGAAATTAATTATTTCTATTTACAAACGATTTATAGTGTTTGGCAATTTGTAATTCCATAAACATACCGTTTGTTATTTATTACAGAAGTTGTAAGTCAAACCGTACATTAATATAACAGAAAAAGTCATAGTTTCTACTGCTAAAGGAGTAAACTAGTAAAGTAGACTACGTATCTCTTAATAGTAGGGGAGGTAGCGTTAATTTTTAAAAAAAGGATCGATTGAAAAAATAAAAAATAGTAGGTGCCATTTGAAAAAACGAAGTAATCCGTGTTTGAAGTTTTTCAATTTTAGAATTTTATTTTGAACGCCCTGTATAAATTATTCACTTCAATTTTGTCAAGGCGTTAGCACTAATATTCAGCTATTACTATAGTAAAAATTTTAACACTCTTAGTCGTATTTTGTGGAAGTTATGATTTTTTATAATTTGGGTTGCGGTAGCGATTTTTTTTCTATAAATTAAATTAACTCAGAAACCGATCGTCATAGGTGTACAAGTTGGTTATCAAACTTACCTTAGAATTACACGTTTTATTCGAATCCAGCGTGAAAAATATACCATTCCATATAAAATAACAAAGTTGGTATCGACTTCGGTATAACCGGATGTAAATCGAACTTGAAAATATTTTTAGAAGAAGCGGCATAAACAATAACCAAATGAGCCCAAGTTTCAGAATTGAATTCCTTCTACTAATTCATATACTTACTTCTAATAGCCCATCAACTTGAAAAACCCTGTATACCGTGCCCCAGGAAGTAAACAAATGCATCTTCATAAGGGTAGGTTCTAATAAATTTTAGGACAACCTTGGTTGTCTTTAATTTGACGTTAAAATGGAAATAAATCTTCAGATGTTAAAAGGCAAATAATTTGTAAGTAAAATATCGATTTCAATAGAAAAATGTAACTAAATGAGTGTCTGAATATTAAAAATACATAAAAATGTTGAGAGAAATAATACTTGAAAAGATTTATAAAAATGCTAATACTCTACCGTCATTAAGTGGCATAACCTATGTTAAATTAATAGAATACCTCATGAAATTAGTATACAGAGCAATTTTATTGTTAATAATAAGAAAAATTGTCGTCAGCTGAATGCTTGTGAGTGTAAAGATCGACAGTTTATCTGTCAACGTAACTATGAGCCATTGAGATGCACTGAGGGCGAGGCATGTTTATGCCGCTGGCTGACGGTCTTACCACTGTTATAAATACAGCTGACTGTTTTTTTTTATTATTTATATAGTATGAAAATTCAGCTGTATAAAATTCATAAGGTATAAAATGACTTTATAATTTAAGATTTTTAATATGGTTCATATACGTGACTGACGTATAATCCCCTCTCTTCAATACAGCTGACGGTTATTTTTTGGTTAAAAATAATCTCAACAGTCACCTTTTAAATTTTGGTATGGTATAAAATAACTCATAGTTCCATTTTTTTAAACCACTTTTACATACTATCACCTCCTGTTCCACCGCGGGTGCGGCGACTGACACTTATTTTGTTGATTATTGATTATCAATCAACTACTTAAAATAAAATTCATTCGGTATAAAATGCCTCGAAAAAATGCAACGCTACCTCCCCTACTATAAATAAGTAGAGAGAGTAGCGGTGGTTTTATCAGTAGATAATAAGCTTCTGCCTCCCCCAAGTTGGCTGCTGCCTTGGAAAACGATCGTAGTTAGTTCTTCTTAAATAGTTCCTTTGTGTTGTTTTTTTACCAAAACTGTATTTGATTTTACAGAAATATTTACACTATGTTTGTATACACTTTGTATAATTGTGCATTGAAATTTATAGTTGGACAATATTTTTTCTCTGAATGTGTAAAGAATTTTAAAACATTTCTTGTAGGTGCATACAATTAAATTCTCTACAACTTTGGCCTAGTTACTTTTTGCTGTAAAATTGAAAATAAAAAATTATAATGTAATCTATAAAAAATATTTGACGTGGTTTTTCAATAACATTGATGGAAAAAATGTTAAAACTTTAACGTTATGTTTTCTTTGAAAGTGGGCAACCCTTATTTGTATATTTCAGTTAGGACAGGGGAAACTTCCAATCCCGAAAATCGAGTTTCATATTAGTTACACGTATCTATTCTAGACCTACATAAAAAAATGCAAGGTTCAAATTTAAAATTTTAATAGGTTTTTTTCGAAAACTATCTTTATCCTTTGCCTGTCTGGCTGTTTACAATTAATTAATTATTTTTTTTTTTTTGTAGGAACTAACTAAGCAGAAATGTCAGATTCAGATAGTGGTACAGAAACATTAATTTCTGGTTGCTCCTACTGTGACTGTGAAAAAATAAGTGTAGGATCCCACGATGACGACCACTGTCATGAAAACGAAAATGTTGGAAACACACCTCCAAAAATACAACCATACAGTGGTGTTCTGGAAAAGGTAAGAACTTAATTCTTATTTGATTTGTGATTTTTTTGAGAAATTGTGTATAATTAGATAGGGAGATTTTGTTATTGGTTTGAATTTACCTTAGCTAAAAGTTTTTATTTTTATTTTCTAATAAAGCAAGACGTTGTTTTGGTGAATATTGAATATAGGAAAATAAAGTATTTTTAGGTACTTATTGAAAAAAAAACTAAAAAATAAAAAAAGACATGTTAAATGCTCTTTTTAATAGTCAACATTTACTTGAAATGTACGTATGAACCAGGGATAGAAAAATAAAACAGTTTTTAATTAAATTGTTGAAACAAACAGTTCAAAATGTTTAAAACATGCGTTCATATGTTTTATACGTTTAAACCTTTTTTCTCGTTTATTTTAGACACTTGTTTTAAACTGACCATTATCTATATAAAACGTTCACCGAACGTAGATTATTTATCGGTTTTTTTGTTTATTAGTGTCGCACAAGCACGTCCATCTGAAAATATCTCCTACTTCGTGAAAATTGTTTTAAATTAACCGAACTCTCAAAAGCTTTTGAACGAAGCATCACACCTATCGAATGCTTTAAATTTCATTTATTAGACATGGTTTTTTTTTCTTTTCTATATAAAAAAAATGGCTAAAGATATTTGTACGAATTTACCTATACCACGCCGTATTTTTCAAGAAAACCACGAATTCTAGATCGAAAAATTACAGTCGTTTAAAAATATTTCGTGAGTAGAATTATCCAAGCTAAAAAATAAATGAGATTTCTTCTACGTAGTAACGAGTGAGATTGTTTTCTTATTTCATACCTACAAACAATAATTCTTCTCTAGCCAAATGAATTTAAAGAATAATTAATATGTCACTTTTTATTTTTGTTTTAAAAACACTTTAATTTAAACCATGTTTTATTTAGATTGTGTTTTAAACAGTGTTTGAAACACGTGTTTTAAAACACTTTGTTTTAAACATGCCAACCCTGGTATGAACCCATGCTGAGAATATGATAGAATTTTCCGTAGGATGAATTTAGTTTATACAAGGGTTTCTTATTGGGTTAACTAGTTCTTTTCTCAGTTGGTACTGCTATGCATGCAGTAGATAGTTAATGAAAATAAGGGGTCGTTATGATAGTTTATGCTGTAGAGAACGGGGAAATACCAATTCTATAATATGATCCCAACCTTTGAAATATCTATATTTCTAAGTAGAGACCCAATCCTCTATAATATGTTAAATCGATTGCAACATTGTTTTTGTGAATCAATATTAAATGTAGAAATTCTAGTATATTCTTACTGAAATAAAAAATAAATCCACCCATCAAATATTTTTTATAATAATTAATATTTTCTCGAGAATCCATGCTAAGAATAGAATTTTTCTTACAAATAAAATGAAGTTCGATTCTACAGGAGTTCCTTACCTACTGTGTTAAACCAGTCTCTGCTTCCAAGTTCAATATCGGGTGTTTTCCAGTAAAAATCTGAGGGAAAATAAGGGGGCGTTAAAGTAGTCTAGACTATAGAGAAGGAGGGGAAATAAGTTCTATAAGAATATATCTTAAGAAACGACTATATATTACTAAATGTTTCATAAGAAGCTGTCCAGTGACTCACTGAAACTTTTCCTTCTTTAAATTAAGAAATAGGGTAAATTGCTACTTTATTTTGGTGAATCAAATTTAAATATAGAAAATTCTAGAAACATTCTTAGGCACTTTTTTTAATAGTAAAAAATATTTTCGTGAAATGTCATTATGAACCCATGATGAGAATAAAATTTTGTTCTTTATTGCGTTAACTCAGTCCTAGTGAGGGCTTTCCTGCTGTGGACAGTAAGCAGCTAACGAAAAATTAGGGGGCGTTAAGGTACGTACCCTAGAATAAGAACCCAATTGTAAAACTATCTACAGCATTTCAATGGTTTTTATTTTTTGTTCGCAAGATGCTGATCAATGAATTAGTTAAAATAATTCCTCTTTAAACTGAGAAACAGGCATAGGCCATATCCTATTATCTACCCTTTGCTGGCAGTATCTATTTTACTGTAGTTTTAAAAATAATATTTTATTAGTTTTTAAATATCCAACAGATGGCAAGTTAAAAACATGTTACAAAAGCGAGTGGTTCTTTAACTACATTTCAGAAGCTTTGGATTAAATCAATAATTAACAATAAAACTTGATCAACTAAAGAGGAAACATCCATACATCCAGGAACTATTTTCTGCATTTCCTGATGGAGTTATTTTTTTGTATTTTTCCATTTTTTCGTATGCAAATTCGCACCTGAGCTGAACTTTTGATTAATTTTAGTAGAATAATATTTCACAGTATTAGCTTAAATGTGGAGATTTTTTGCTACAGTTCTCACTTTCTTGTTTTACAATTAAATTAAACATAAGTTTCGTTCTAATTATTATTAATGCAAGTTGCCACCCAAATTGTTACAAATCCTTTGCAAATTACAGCTGGGTATATTGTGATGTTTTATTACGTACTTTTTGTATAAGTAGTGCAATATTGTTTTAATCAGCAGCTGATTACAAAACAACCCAATTAGCCATTATATTGCCTCTGTGATCTTAATTTTACCTTTTCACATTTCTAATTTAGGCAACAACAGCGTTGGTCTACATAAATTGGGTTGTGCTGGTGTCTTTTTTTATGACTGTTTTGGTTACGAATACAGTTTTTGTTTCTGTTGACCTCAAACGATCAACTTTGAGTTGCACAAACAATCAATTTATGAACTGTCTTTATTATGACAAAGGCGCAGATAAAATCACCAACAGGGTAGGCATTATACCTAAAAAAAACTGTTTTACTTACAGTTTCTGCATATACTTACATTCTTAAACTATTTTATGTAATTTTTTTGAGATTTATGATCTAAGATATTTTTAGTGTGATTGTTTAATGAGAGCAAGCGAGCAATCGCACAACTTGAAATTTTAAATATTCACATATTTTTGCCTGTTTTTGTGGACTCTAATTATTGATGTGGAATTGGTTGATGTTCCATCTACGCCACTGTATAAATTTTAAATTATGAAAAATCTTAGCAGGCAACGAAGCAACGTTACGTTGACTGCGAAACAATTTGTGGTCAACGCAGAATAGAAGGCCATTCTTGTTCGTGACGCAGCGCCAAAATAATAATTGAAACTCGAGCTGAACAACAACCAAAGCAGCCAACAACGTCTGAAGTTTGTCGAGAACGAGAAAAAAAATTCAAACGAGTTGGGAGATGAATAACTGATGCGGGCGAGAGTACCGCTACGCGTAATAAATGTAGCTCCTGGTTCATGTTGTGAATAAAGTGAAAAAAAAAGTACCCAAATTACAAGTACCGAGTGATTTTTTAAGTGGCGCTCGCGCTGAAATCCCTGAATACGCGACGTGGGAGATACAGATCGGTTAAACGATCAAAAGTGACGTATTTTTGTACCTACAACACAAGAAATAGGTCAAAGAACTTATTTTAATAGGCAATCTTAAGAGCTTATATAATAAACCAGATTTGTATTCACATAAATTAATAGAGTAATAGAGAAATTTTCCTCTTGTAATGGAGATTGGTTTAGGTAAAGGTAATCGTTCTTCTTTTAATCTGTAATTGTTAAGTAAGGTTACATTTTTCTCTGATAATTTATGTTAATCTGGAGCAATAGACCAGGGTCGATAATAATTGAAACCAAAAAAAATTATAGTAGGGTGAAACCCATTGAAAATGAAAGAGAATATAACAGAAATGAAAGGAAAAATAATTTACGGGCGATCTGAGTTCGGGAAGGGGAAGGAGGTGAGTTTTTAAGGGTAAAAAACGGTTTTCCTTGATTTCCGGAAAAACTACAACTCTTATGGAAAAAAGTTTAATTACAAAGTTGTAGGTAATAAAAAGATCTACAACTTTTGTATTTACACTTTTTTCACATAACCTCAAAATTTATGTGGAAAATCAAATAACCAACTTTTTAGTTTTTTATTTTTATCTTTTACAACAAAACTTATTTTTTCTCAAAAGTTGGTGAAAACTTACCTATTTATGTCCCAAACACGCTGTAATTTTTTTGATTTGAAATATTTATTTTTTCACTAAATATCGAAAAAACCCTAATTCTCAATCGAAAATTCTCACATCAAAATATCTGCTTTTTTAAAAACGTTGGTGGGCGTTTTCTTCGTTGAAATCTCTACTTTCTGATGGTGTGAAAAAAATATACATTACTGTGGTAAGTTTTCTCAGGAAATGCAAAAAAGCGAAAAAAAACTAGATTAATGTTTTTAAAAATATTATAATGAATAACGTAATCAGTATAAAGTATGTGAATTCAATAGTACGATTTACATGTATATTTATACATTATGAGATTTTCTATGACATAAATGTAATTAGAATTTAATAAAACAACTTTTTTACTGAAAAAAATAGCAGCGGTCACATTTTTTAACCTTTTTTTTTGCATTTCCTGAGAAAACATACCATAGTACCTAATGTATATTTTTTTTCACACCATCAGAAAGTAGAGATTTCAACGAAGAAAACGCCCACCAACGTTTTTAAAAAAGCAGATATTTTGACGTGAGAATTTTCGATTGAAAATTAGGGTTTTTTCGATATTAAATAAAAATAGAGTGAAAAAATAAATATTTTAAATCAAAAAAATTACAGCGTATTTGGGACATGAATAGGTAAGTTTTCACCAAATTTTGTGAAAAAAAAAGTTTTCTTGTAAAAGATAAAAATAAAAAACTAAATAGTTGGTTATTTGATTTTTTCACATAAATTTTGAGGTTATGTGAAAAAAGTGTAAATACAAAAGTTGTAGATCCTTTTATTACCTACAACTTTGCTATTTAACTTTTTATATAAGACTTGTAGTTTTTCCAGAAATCAAGGAAAACCGTTTTTTACCCTTAAAAACTCACCCCAGTCCCCTTCCCGACCTCAGATCGCCCGTAAATTATTTTTCCTTTCATTTCAGTTATATTCTCTTCCTTTTACAATGAGTTTCATCCTACTACGTATAAATGTTTTTCACTTTTTCCTATTTTAGAAGGCTTCAGCACTGGTCTACAATGAAAACAAAAGTGATTGAATTGAAAATTTCAAATTAAGATTGGATTACTTGAACGTGGATGTTTTTTATTTTTGTACAAATTAACCCAACCAATCTAACCTAACCCAACTTAATCCAACGTAACGTAGGATAATTTCAATTCATATTACATCATACTAACTAACCTTTTTCTATAACCTAAGAGAAAATTGGGTAAAATTTTCCCGAAGCATGAGATAAAGGAGAACAAATTTCTATGGAAAGGTAATTACATCGGAAGTAACACACTAATATGATGTTCTTCTGTGTAATCTTTTCTTTCATTATATTAGGTAGTATTCAAGTCAGGTTAAACCAATTTTGGTCACAACGAAATTTGGATAATGAAGTGTTGACATACGTATGAATCAAAATTAATTACAGAATACATATTTTATAGAAATTATCGATCGATCATGGAGATTAAGATTAAAAGGCTTTTTATATTCATAAATATGTTTTTAATTTATAGGCTGTGAGGGTGATCATGTCTTTTTCTGTCTAAATATCGTTCAATTTAGAATAAAGTCATTAGAGGATATTCATTAATTACATTACCGAGGGATTCAACAAAACGTCTGGGGAGAGTACAATTTCTGGGGCGCCACGATTTGACAACTTTTTTAGGTTAAATAAGCCAAAATAAAATTAGCCTAAAAAAGTTGCCAAAGACTGGCGCCCCAGAAATCGTACTCTCGCCAAACCTCTTGATGGGAGGAAGTTTCAGTGAAAATCTCAAGTACCTACCTACCTTCTTTAATTCAAAAAATTGTAAGGTTTATATTGAATCGATGAAGCCATTCAGTAATGTAACTCCATAATGCACAAAATAAAATTACAGATGAGTTACACGAATTTATTTATTGAAACCACAATAATTATTATTTCTTTTAACTTTTAAAAGACGCTTTATTGGGCAAATCTCTTGTGAAGTTTTAACAAGGGTCCACAACATCTTATCTTACCAAATTTCACTTTGTAAGGAAGAGAGCAAGGCCCAAATTAAAATGAAGACCTCATGTAATCAATGAACGTCTTGTTACCCACATCATTAGTTATCATTTGAATATTTAGCTGCATAACATAACGTTTAATCAATAAAATAAATCTAAAATCATGAAAAAACTTTTTAAGACATAATTATAAGACTAAAAGTACAAAATATTTGAGACTATAACGACATTTAACATGAGCTGATGAAAATGCAGATTTATAGTACGTAGATAGAATGCTACTCGGAGTTCAACAAGGAAAAGTTCACGATATAAATTTTGATTGAGGCCAATTGAATTATAAAATAAATTTCTAAGTAATATACGTGAATAATAATATCTTTCTAAGCCAATTTGAAATCAATAATAAACAATACGCACTTTAAAAGTTTTTTGTTCTATTAGTTCATATACCTAGGCTTTTATTCTATCAAAGAAAAATAGATTTTTTTTATATGTTTAAACAGCTGCTAATACAAAATAATTGAGTAGAATTTTCAATTTTAATTCTACTAATTACAACCCATTTATTTTATATCAGCAGCTGTTTAAACAAATCAAGAAAATATGTTTTTCTTTGAGAAAATAAGAGCTCATATATAGTAGACTGATAGAACAAAAAGCAGTCATGGAGGTGCATATTATTTATTATTGATTGCGAATTTGGCTTCGAAATTGCTCTACTGCATCAATTTCTAGAGACTCTTTCCGCAAAAGTAGAATTAATGCTAGTATTTAATCTACTAACTATCGAGAGACAAAATTATAAAAAAAAATCGAATCCCTTAAATGTCAAACTTTAAGAACTACGTATGCATTGAAGAATCAATGAATTATTTCTTGTGGTAATTTGTATGTAAAATGTGTTTGATCGCCCTGTATGTTTCGCGGATTCGCGTCAGATATAAGAAGGGTTTCTTGCCGTGTCACGCAATTTTATAAAAAAGTAGGTGAGTAACAATCATGATTCTTGTGTGCTCGAAACCAGAGAGACCACGAGAGGAGTCTGTTTTATCTCGTGGAAAAGTATTGCGAAGAAAAGATACATGCATACCTACCTACAGCAGTTACATTAAAAACAAGACACGGATAAGAAAGTGCTTTTGTTCAGTTTTACTTTTATATCGAACGTTCCGTGTACCTAGTGTTTCAAATTGGTGTCAGTCTTGAACAGTTGGAGTTATTTATTGTGCGGAAAATTGAATGGTCGAAACGGTATTTGTAACGTAAATGAAAGAGTGACCTCTTGCAAAATAAAATAAAAAAAAACTGGAGTAAGTATAATTTGCTACTTGGCTGATACATTTCAGTAATTGCCTGATGCTAGTAAAAATAGCATTATCAAGAGTATCTACAATGTACTGTAATATGATAATCCCAAAACATGAATAGTTATAGACGGTACTGTAATATTCAGAGGGGGGGTTCGTTCTACTTCAAAAAGAAGTAATCAGATTGCAAGAGGGTTCGATGGCGGAACAGACGAACAACCACAAAGTAATGTGAGACAACTCATTTATTAGAATGTATATCAAATTTTATATTTTAATTGGTCATAAAAAAAGATAACAAAATTTAGATCAGCTTCAAAAGAATGCCAAATAAGAATTAAGTAATACAAAATAATTGTACAATGAGGTACGTCATAATGAACAAAAAGTTGAATGAAAGAAAAAACCCTGTAATAAAGTATGTCGTCATAACGCACTACTATCATACCACGCCCCCTTTTCCCATCGTCACAATTATTCAAACAATCTTAAACTGAAGAAATTAGTGTTAGTTAACCGGACGCCGCCAGTAGGTACACATGTCCCTGGGCTGCGGGATTCATGGCTAAAGTTGAAATTCAAGGTAACAACAAGGCTCACCCAGTCCTGGGATTGTGGATCTCGCCGTGACATCTTGTTGTTTCCCCGACACGGGAGAAAATGTTAGTTAAATACAACAAGTCATTTCATTCTGTGCGTTATGATGAGATACCCATCACAAGTGATTTTCTCATTAGATATATAAGTGAATTAGAATAAAACACCCCGGGATAGACAATATAGGTTTCAACCCAAAAATTTTAAATAAACACACCTCAACGTTCAGTTAACATAATTATGAAATTATATATATACAAACACAACAAAAGGATAAGTTCATTTAACATAAACAAATCAAAATCAATTCAAAACCCACAATTATATACTCAACAACCTAAATCAAGATACTGATCTCAAAAGATGAAACAAAGCTTAGTAAATAAATAAAAAAACAATAGGATAGAAATATAGTCATTAAATTTTAACTAGTATAAAAAATGTCTCACATTAACAGTATAAAGATAAAAAGAAAATTCAAAAGAGATAAAAAGACTTACCTACAAAAACAATTATACACAAAAACAAAACAAAGAAAAATCACGATGAGCCTTTACACTTCGACGACTGTCTCTCTAATGCCCTCATACCCCGCGCCTAAGTTTTGCTACCCCAATCTGTTCTTAAAATTGGTTAGAAATACCAGAAGAATTCATAAACAACCCGCTTAGAAACGAGAAATTCCTTTCTCGTATGTGAGTGTGGTGACACCCCAAAACTAATTTATGACCTTTTCGAACACAACAACAACCGCTCTGTTACCAGAACAGTTTGTGAATCTTTACTTTAAAATAAAACCAGCCCTCTGAACAAAATATTACGAAAAATAGATAACCACAAATAATAATAATAAATTCTTCTTTTGCGACGTATCAAAAAAATAACTAGGGGTTAGCGATTCCCTCAGTACTTGTTGAAATTTCATAATCTTTAGATTAAAAGACAAAAGTTTCAAAATAATCCCTCCTGAAGATGCTAATGCTATGACGACACTATTGTAAATTATTTTGAAACCTTCGGCCTTCTATTTAAAGCTAAACCCTGAAACAATTGTCAAGTTCAAATAGAAATTTCTGGTGAACATAATTTATTCTGTTAAAAATTCATCTTGAAAATTCTTTTGTAACTTACTTATTTGGATACGAATGAAAACATTTTTTGTCCCTTACTTGGATACGAATAAACACATTTTGTCCCTTGACATTTTTTGCATACTTTTTTCTCCTCAAAATGGACGAAATACTTTTCAATTTTTCGAAAGGTTTTTGCTCTAATTAGGGGTGACTCTTGTTCAGTTTATCTATTCTTTAGTAAATTATTATGTTAATAGAATGCTTGTGGCATTTACGTATCCAGTTGAATTGACATTTTCATTATTAAAATATAAAATAGTCTTTACACTACCAAGTATGTCGAAACACACGTAGTAAATGATTGTATCAAAATTGTTGCCATTCTATTCCAGCAATTATTATTGTTGTATGCGTACTACCTACCTACAGAGACAAGTACTAATTTTGATGACTTACTTACTTAAGATAAGTTCTTGTAGAAGGACTTTATGAAGTTCATTTACGTGACTCAATATTTTAAAGCTCTCACACTCTTTGTAAAACATTTGTGTTGTCAATACAGTTAAGCAAAGAGAAAGGTATGTCACAAACATTCTCACGTTATACTAAAACTTTCCTAGACGACTCCGCACGCATGGGCGGCGACATTAATTATTATGTATTTTGTATTAATAATTTTGCGTATGACATAAGCGCAATAATTTTCCGACGTGGAATGAAAATACAAAAGGAATAACGGATTTTTAAAGAAGATAATAAGAAAACATCTTTAATAACGAAATCAAAACATAATTATTATTATGTATATCTAAGCAAAGAAAAATTAAATGTTGGTTGGTAAATCTATCGCTTATAATTTCTTTTTAATATTTATCATAATAAGACCAGTGCTGATGCCTTCAAAAATAGTAAAAAGTGAAAAAAAAAATACAGTAGAATGAAACCCATTGGAAATGGAAGAAAATATAAACGAAAATGAAAGGAAAAATAATTTACGGGCGTTCTGAGGTCGGGGAAGGGATTGGGGTGAGTTTTTAAGGGTAAAAGACGGTTTTCCTTGATTTCCGGAAAAACTACAAGTCTTATGAAAAAAGTTAAATGGCAAAGTTGTAGGTAATAAAAAGATCTACAACTTTTGTATTTACACTTTTTTCACATAACTTCAAAATTTATGTGAAAAATTCATTACAAAGAACTTTTTTTTTCACGAAATTTGGTGAAAACATACCTATTCATGTCCCAAACACGCTGTTATTTTTTTTTTTTGATTCGAAATATTTATTTTTTCACCTTATTTTTACTTAATATCGAAAAAACACCCTAATTTTCAATCGAAAATTCTCACGTCAAAATATCTGCTTTTTTAAAAACGTTGGTGGGTCTTTTCTTCGTTGAAATCTGTACTTTCTGATGGTGTCAAAAAAAATACACATTATTATGGTAAGTTTTCTCAGGAAATGCAAAAAAACGAAGGGAATTTTATCTAAAAAATGTGACCGCTGCTATTCTTTTCAGTAAAAAAGCTGTTTTATTAAATTCTAATTACATTTGTGTCATAGAAAATCTCATAATATATAAATATACATGTAAATCATACTATTGAATTCACATACTTTATATTAATTACGTTATTCATTATAATATTTTTAAAAACATTAATTTAGTTTTCTTCGTTTTTGCATTTCCTGAGAAAACTAACCAAAGTAATGTATATTTTTTTTCACAACATCAGAAAGTAGAGAATTTCAATGAAGAAAAAGCCCACCAACGTTTTTAAAAAAGCAGATATTTTGACGTGAAAATTTTCGATTGAAAACTAGGGTGTTTTTTCGATATTAAGTAAAAATAAGGTGAAACAATAAATATTTCAAATCAAAAAAATTACAGCGTGTTTGGGACATGAATAGGTAAGTTTTAACCAAATTTCGTGAAAAAAAAGTTTTTTTGTAAAAGATAAAAATAAGAAACTAAAAAGTTGGTTATTTTAATTTTTCACATAAATTTTCAGGTTATGTGAAAAAAGTGTAAATACAAAAGTTGTAGATCCTTTTATTACCTACAACTTTGCTATTTAACTTTTTATATAAGACTTGTAGTTTTTCCAGAAATCAAGGAAAACCGTTTTTTACCCTTAAAAACTCACCCCAGTCCCCTTCCCGACCTCAGATCGCCCGTAAATTATTTTTCCTTTCGTTTCTGTTATATTCTCTTCCTTTTCCAATGGGTTTTATCCTACTATAATTTTTTTTTAGTTTCAAAAATTATGGACCCTGGTCTAGATGGTCCTAATAAAAGTTTTGGATACCTTAAAAATTGAAAAAGTTAGGATAACTAAGAGTTGTTTTTATGGATTTTTTATTTAGAAAATTGTAATTTTCAGAGAAAATTGACCGTGCCATTTATGAAAATTGGAAAAGTTGGTAAAAACGGAAATGTTTCCCATGGAATTTGTATTTGGAAAATTGAAAAACTGATTTAATAATTCGAATAAAGTTTTTAGGGAAAAAAAGATAGGAAAGTTGCCCTTTGAATTTGTACTAGAGTCTAGGTAACAGGGACTTTCCTCCTATTACTATTAGTAATTGGTGGGAATTAAACACATTATAGTCATTTTTCTTGACTGATTTATGTTTAGTAATCGCCCACAGTTTTCTAATGAAAGATAATAAGTTTAATTCTGGATATTTCGGCATATTTCTGACCAGTGTTAATATTTATTAACTTTATAGTGAGTATTATGAGAGTTCGGCAATATATATACAATGAAAATTAAAATTTGTGTTTTGGTGTTTATATTTAGGTATATTGTTAAGAGACCCTACGCCTATGCCTTAAAATGTTCATGTAAAATATTTGCTGGTAGTTTTGTTTTTTTTTTTATGTTGTGGTACATAACATAATATATCTAACTTATTCTTGCGTTTAATTTCAATAAAACCGCACTAGACGCCTTTCGACATAGTTGCGGTTGGATCTACTGCGATTACCGCAAAAACCACCAGTCTTAAGTTATCTATTTAAATGTCAGTTACTACAGTAAAATAATAAAATGGGCAAATGCAAACGGATACGCATACCTGTATGTAAACAAAATTTGGTAAGATTATTGTCTCTTTTTAGCACAAGGAAATGCGTAATATCGTACTCAAATTTTTTCCAGTAACCGCACTTGTTTCAATTAGCAATACGTAACACTATTGTCTGTTTCTCAAATAAATAAGATTTCTTTAATTCTTCTTTTCGGATTTTTCCTGAAATTACAAATTGAAAACTTGAAATAATATTGGCGAAAAAAGTACTTAAAAATAAAAATTATTGGGATAAAAAAAAACTGAATTACTAGTAATAATTATTTTTAATTTAAATTTTCCCCTCTTTAAGAGTATGATAAGTTGAAACATTAATTGAAATTTAATTGACTCTGACTAACTGACTTATTTGTAAATTGTCTTTTGTTACATTAATATCGGCTCTTGACCTTTTTAAGAACTGTTTTTTCGGAAATTATGTATGTATGGGCGTGTAGGTTTAATTATTATCTATTTAAAGCCCACGACACTTACACAGCGAGGTATACAAAAGGATTATTATATCGACAATCTGTATAAGTTCAAAAGAAAAATCCAAACAATTTCTGTATCCTATACAACCCCTCAGAAATTTTATTTCATAATCGGTCCAGGACGTTTCAATGGTTCATGGGCTAAGTGAATAAATATTACAATTAATCATCTAATTAACTATTCTACAGAAAATTAATTAATTGATTAACTAAGGGGAAGAATAATTAGATATTGTATGATTTCATTATACAGATCTAGTACCTAACTTACCAACCGAACATAGAAATTACACATTTGTCGGAATTATATCGTAAGGTACCAGTAGTGTACCATATATACCTATATAATATAAGAATAGAAAACGCTTTTGAATAAGTATTTAATTAGAGAGTAGGTAGCTAATCATAAATGCAAGTAATTATTTCAGTAATGAATTACCTTTAGTAAAGAGCGAAGTGTTGGCTTATTTTTAATTGTATTTCCAAATTATTTCGTCACCTTTTGTTAAAAAAGTATTACATTAAAATATTTATTACATTCATTATTGTAAGAGAATTTCACGATAGTGTGTAGGTATGTCCTCACGACATTTGCTAACCTTTTAACGAGTGTAAATATAATAAATAGAATAATTTGACTGAAATAGAAGGGGAGGAGGATCTCTGTCTTAACTTTTACTACCTAGGTACTTATTTACCATACTTACCTACTGCATCGGTATTAGCTTTTCTTAGTTTACGATAGCATTGGCTCCTGTTTCTCTTTGATAGGGCAGGATTTGTATTAGGTACAAATACTTGATAAGGGGAAAATTAAAATTCAAGGACTGTAGGAACTGTAACCAAAATAATATTTTCCTTTAATTGTTTTCTCATTAATTACATTTGTTCTAATTTAAATATGCAACGTGACCAACTTCCAAGGTTCCGTTTGGGGGTAACTAAAAGAAAAAACTCTATGTGGGTCATTATAAAAGAACAAGTGAGTCAGTAAGATCAAGCAAGCCAGCGAGAAGGGTTAGGGTGGTGTAGCGGGTGACTCACCCACCCTAATGTCCCATTAAAAGTCTCTGCCATTATCAATGCCCCCAGTATTGATAGTTAATTAGCCTCTCAAATATTTCAAGAATTCTTTAAAAAACACGGTTTTTATCCTTATAAAATTCAGCTTTGTCAAGAACTTTATGAAAAAGATTTTGATAACCGAACTGAATTTTGCATGTGTGTTTTGGATAGTGTCAGAAAATGAAATTTTTTTCGATAGAGTGTAAACAATTCTTAAAACATTCCCCAAAGATAAAAATCATATCTATACGCTCCTCTTTTGAATAAAGTATCATTTTGAATAAGCAACACCTCAATAATAAATAATAAAATGTGACAATAAACACCAAAGGCAACTAGATACATTGGAACTTTTATTTAAAAAACTCCAAATCGCGCATAAAACAATTATTTAGCGTTTCCTGAAAGAACGCGAAGACTTAGCTTATGAACACCCTAAAACCAATCGATAGGTAATTAAAAAATACATCTTCTGGTATGTAAAAAAATATGGCGTTCCATTTAAATTAATCAAGTTACAACTCCTTAAAGTTCTTACTTAAGAAGTATTAATTTTTGGACACCCTGTATAAGATGACGAGTTTATTATAATTGGGATATCTAATATGCTAGCTTACATACCTTAAATACTGCTTAAGTATTTGAAACGTGAAAATTAGGTTAGATTTTGATAATTGATTCAAATTATTTAAAAAACCTTAAGGTTTAGGTGTTATAAACCTTATCAAAACAAAACTTATTTTGATAGAAGAATCCAAAAATGCAATAATATACAGGGGGTTCCATTTAAAAAAAACATAACTTTGATACTTTTCGGGCATTTTGAACACCCTGTATAATATGAAAATAATTTTAAAAGGTAACTAAAATAGACCCCTATATAACCCAAAAGTTAAAGTTTTTGAAATTTTCATATTTTGGCCATAATATTCCGTGCCGTATAGCGTGAATAACCTATATTATATGTATATTGTGAGAAAATATAAAATTTGACTGTGTTACTCTTACCGGGGTTAACACCCTTGTACCTTTGATTGGAACTCTTTGTGTAATACATTTTATACAATAGGCAGCCAATAGACCATTTGATAATCATAATTCAAATCATTCGATTGAGTGGAGTCAGTGATATTATCATTATTGTTGCTCAGTATTGATTAATAATAATCGAATTTAATTTGTCAGTAGAAGAATTTGAATAGGATATTCAAAAGAGTTATTCTAATGTTAAATCGTTAGGCCCGAAGATATAAAATAGTTAATAAATGTACGATTTCCTGCATTTATTAAGAGTGCAGTCGAGACTGTAGTAAAAGGAAGCCTTTTTTTTTAATACCGATGAATTTAAAAGATATGATGATATAAAAAAATTGATTGCTTCAGCCATTACTTTAAAAAAAATCATGATTTAAGTAATTAAATAAAACTGCAAAGTGCAATTTTCCATTAATTTAAACTAAAAAACACTAAAATTAGTGGAAAATTGAACTTTTTACTTTTATTTGTGGTGCACTCGTTGTAAAACATTTCATTAAATCAATCACTTCAAGTGAAACTGGTCCAACATTGTTATTATATTCACCTTCGAATTTTATTTAATTGTTTAATGAATATTAAATTAAGTATTAATTAATAATAGATGTAAATATGGGTTATAGTTTTTGAGGTGATGGAGTTATAGAGGTTTTTATTTATGGAGTTTTAACATTCTGAGCTTCAAGATTTAAATCTGTTGTGTCAGTTCAGCCACCCTAAAAGCCTAAAGCAGTAATGCAGCTATTTTGGCTAAAGGAAACTTCAATCCATTTTGTGATGTGGTTATGCATGCATATTACTTTTCTTCTGTCTTCATTTCATCTTCCTTATTTTTTTCTTTCCAATTACTATTTACCCATTTCCACAATTCTTAAAAGGACTCTGAGCAGGGCTTCTTACTATATTCGTTGTAGTTTATTTTAGATAAAACAGTTCGAAATTGCGACCCAAGTTAACAGAATTCTAGACAAGAAGTTATTGTTAATATTTTTTGATATTAAAGTCCTAGTGTAATTAGTGTAACATTTTTGTTTACTTTCTCTTTACATAGGGGATTTAATAATTTTTTATGTAGTTGTTATATTTTATAAATAGCAATTTACTCGCACATGTATATTTATAAATGAAAAACATAATTACATTTGTCTAAAATTTGATTTTTTAAAATTATAAATACATGAGTAACATACCTGCATAAATAAATTAATAAATACACAGCTGTGGTATGTTATACGATATAGATATATTTAACGCGAATATTTTACTCTTCTTATGTTTCATCATCTCACCTCATTAATCTTAATGATGGAATCTATTCTAATTTGTCAAGTTTAAACGGACACCAATCGGAAAAATTCTACGATCAACATCCGTCGCATAGTTTAATTGTAAATAATTATGAAAATTTATTTAAACACATTGATAATGGCTAAAGGTTTCCCGGAAACTAATTTTTAGGGCATCCTTCCTTTAAATTAAGCCATATTTAAGTTGCTTCTGACTTGCTTAGTATTAGTACGTTTATATCATACTAGCAGCAATACCCGGCGTTGCTCGGGTAACAATATATCACACGTTTGATGGAACATTCTAGAATATTCGTGAATTTATAACTATCCAGAACATCCCATAATGATTCAAAACATTCTCTAACTTTTTTTAACATTCCGAAACATTCTTGAATGATCTTCAAGATTCTGACACATTCTTGAGCATTACCAAATCATTCTGAAATGTTATAATAAAGCATTCTTTTACTTCTTAGAACATATTTGAACTCCCTGTAACATTCTAAAAAACTCTGCTATATTCTCATCCCCACTTCGTGCTGTTTGCTGGGTGAGTAATGACATCAGTAGACGCCTGGCGGGGATGACTAAAATCGATTGATAATAATTGATCAGTTATCGACCACTGAGAGTTGAAGATTATTACAGTACTAATATCGCTATTAAAAAATGTGGGTTGGTGGTAGAAGGATGAAAATTAAGGGTTATATGTATTTTTTAATGCCAAATCATAAAAAAATAAAAATTAAAAATTTTGTCCAAAAATTAAAAATAAAAAGTTCTCAGACCTACTGAATATGCATATAAAATTTCATAAAAATCGGTCAAGCCGTTTCGGAGGAGTATGGTAACATGCTAACATTGTGACACGAGAATTTTATATATTAGATTAATCATTATTTCGAGATACAAAGAGAATTTAACAGTTTCACTTTTGGTTCATAAGAACTTTTTTCATAATGACAACTAAAGGGGTTTGATTGAAGCATTCACTCCCTACGTCCGTCCTTACTCCACATTTGTCAAAATAACGACCCCATAAACAATTATTAATAACTAATCTGATTTTTCACTTTAACGTGGAGCATTATAAATTGAACTTTTTGAATTATTCATTTCTAAAACAGGGATATACTGTTAGGTGTCTTATTGTTTAAATACTTTTTCCTTAATTTTGCTTTTCTCACGAAGGGGATTGATCTTCGATTGATTTTATTACTTACTATTAAATTTTTAAATTCCTTATACATATAGGATCACTGAAGTGTTATTTCAAATGAGGAAGACTTGACAGGGGGCTGCTCAAAATATTAAAGGGGTTATAGTAGTACCAACAAAATAAAAGACCTTAACCGGTTTAGTGATAGCCTTAAATCAATTCTGGTGTCAAATGAGGACAATAGTATTGCTCTAATTTTTAATTAGTCTTTTATGTTGACCTTTTCTCTTTGGAGTTGATAATGGAAAATTTCTCATTCCCCTAAAATTATTTGACTTAAAGTAGGTATTATTATTTTACTGTTTCTTGTGTTACATTCATATCGTTGATTTTTAACTATTTTTTTTTACAACTTCTTGTACGATAAGTTATTAGATAAATGATTAACATAACGGTGAACGTTTTCAATCAAATGTTATAGAGAGAAACAATTAGATACATCCTGAATCATAATTCCATACAAAATTACTTCTTGTGTGTTACTCTCGTAGAATAATAAATAATCTTCTTATGTATTAGTGAAAGAGCGACCATTCGTCATTTCTTTGGAATATATGTATCTATAAGTACTTCGCTTATCATATGCTGTTTTGTTAGTTAATTGATTTTCCATATGGACCGTACAAAAATCTATTTAATTAAATTTAGTTTCGGTTTAAACATAGTTCAACTTCAACTGTTAAAATAATAATAAATGATGTCCGTATTAAATTATGTTTTCGTTTTTTTTTTGTTGCAGGGTAAAACGGTAATTCGACCGATTGCTTTTAAGCCGATAGGAATTTCACCTACAGCTCGATTTAGCTTTGACAGGGAACATTATGGATCCACACCAGTACTTTCAAAACCTGGTAAATGAACATTATTTTTATCCATTAATTGTCGTTTCATTGCATCAATATTATATCCAGGGGTACAGAAATATGTATGTCAATGATATAAAAACCATGGGCATGAACAGTTTTGGGGTGGTAAATGCTACCTTTTATAACCCCAGTTATACCACTTATAAAAACGTGTTGACAACGCACCTGTAAATTTTTCTAATTAATATTTCATTTCAGAGGTAAAATAGGAGCTGTACAAATTATTTTGAGGGCGCATTTTTGTTTCAGATTTGAAAGAAATCTACCCTCGTTTAGATAGCCTAAATAATTATAGTCTCGATAGAAGAAGTAAGACACGAACAATGTGCCTGACTTCACCCGATTCTATAATGAGCTCGTTTAATTCAATTCCACAAAAATTAATCAACTGTGATAGTATGGATAGCGTTAGGAAATCACCTGTTTCAACTATAGGAAGTACAGTCGCGTGAGTATAATCTGCATTTAATATAACTGGTCTTTTATACCGACAAAGACATTAGAATAAGAAAATTATTTGATATGTATTTGTATTATAATTTCATTAGATAGTACCTACCATTAAATTCATTTTCAATTATTAGTCGTCGGTAATAATTTATTTGCAATTAGGTATCAGTTGTTGAGAATATATACAAAGAAGTTATTGACATTATTAAAGGAAACGGTTTCCATTTGTAAAAAATTTACGTGTTTGTATATCCAGTAAAGTTCATGCACATTAGAAGTATACAAAGTACAGTTCACGCGCTTTGACGTGGCACAAAAGTACCTCTAAAAGTGGATCAATCATTAATGTCTGAGAAATGAATTGCTAGAGCTCAGTTGCTGCTCTTAATGGCGATGACTTGCCTTTATATTTACTAAATTAATGCAATTAAACATAAACTGCTTCACATGAATTTTATTGTTTTTTGTGTTTGGCAATGATCTTTTGCTTTATTAGGAGATTGAGGATAGGGTAAACAGTTTCAATTAAATTTATTAGGTAGGTAAACCTTTTGCAGATCAATGCCACATTGCGAAAGCTTCTTAGACTTGACACCATCTCCTTCCGATTCCGGAATATCGGAGTTGGAAGCAGCGTTAAGGGATCGAGACTCCGAACTGGCTTACTTAAGACAGACAATGGAACACAACGAACAAGTCATCTTTAGGGTTTACCAAGAAAAAGAAAAGATTTGGGAAAGAGAACTGAGAAAATTAAAAAGCGTCCAGGAGACGAGACTTCGCGTAAGCGCTCAGAAAATAATGAAACTGGAGCAAACGCTCATGATGCAGTCTTATCAACTGCAACAGGACAAGAAAAAGTTTAACGAAGAAATTCAGAAAGTTACTTATGAAAATAATAAGTTACGGAAAGAAATGGCGCTACTGAGGGAGAGGCTAGACGAAACGGAATGGAATTTGTGTCAAAAAACTGGAGAACTGTCGCTCTTGAAGAGTCAGTTAAAGGATTACCAGGTAAACAGAATAAAAATTTTTAATCAAGCGTCTTTATTTAATTTAACTAACCACTGGACCGTTGATTGTTAATAACTAAAATAAATAATAAATAATTAAGCCATAGCTGTGTAAAATTTTTGATTTTTATGCAGTATCAGTATTAAAAAAAACTCAATCAATTTTAAACCGAAAAGAAAACTGTGTAGGTAGTAATGTGTTTAACATTTATGCAATTTTAGTGGCTTATTATTGTAATTATTTTCTTTAATGGTATAATGATTAGTCGGCACCATCTTCATCTACCTCAGTATTTCAATTTCATGCACATTAGATAGGTACGTATTACAGCTTCACAGGCGACTCGTTATCTTTCTTTTTCTAATGTTTGTATATATATTTTTAAATTTTAAATTACAATAGTTTTAAATCACAATAGTTTTAAACCATCTGTTTCGATGATGAAATGTAATTAGTTTTCGAGGTAAATACTTTTAACCGTAATATTTTCGATTAGACAAGTGCATGTCATTATCTTTTTCCTTTTTTGTAATTTTACTTGTTAAATAGAATAAGCTATATATTATACTAGACAATGGTGTAGGAAAAAAAATTTAATTTTTTTATTCATTAATTTATCTCTAAAATTGTCCGAATTACAGCTTTTACGATGAATCCTTGCATATTATGAACTTATAAAACATTCTTATAGAGCCCTTACAAAACCTAGGTTGCCATTTGCAAAGAAAAGTTAGACTAGCTACAGATTAAGTGGGTTGACAATATTACAGAAAGATGAACAACAATTCAAACCAATTCCCGTATTTCTCCGTTTTTTTCAAAAATAACTCGTGCAGAATTTTGTGCGTTACTTTGAACAATCCTGTATATAAAAGTTCGTTAAGACTTTTTATATAGTACGTTATAACCGAGTACATTATAAGCAAGTTTTACTCCTGTAGCTACTAGTAGATTAGCAATTGTTTGTTAAAATGCTCAAATTCTGTTCCAGAACGAACAAACGGCCAAAGGTCAGGAAATTATACAGTTGAAAACGGAATGCAGAGATACACAAAACGAACTCGTATTTTATAAGTCGGAAAATCAGCAACTGAAAATGCTTTTGGCGGCTAAAGATACAGAAATAGAAAAGCATAAAAAAGAAAGCAAGTTCTCTAGAAACAAAACCGTGAATAATAAAATAACCGATTCTACAAATTCCGTTAACAACGATTCGAGACTAAACGAAAATTTTAAGGAAAGAAAAGAAAAACCCCCTGATATAACGGTTCTTTCCTGCGATGACGGTCAGTTAGTGAACGCGAAATGGCATTACATTTTCGACGACGATTCTGACGAACGGTCGCCCACTCCGACAACATTTCATCTCAAAAGGTATTGCAGTTGTGCAGAAATTAATAAACTCATGGAACAAATAAGTTTAAAGGAGAAACATTTCGAAAAAGAAAGACTCACGTGGGCCCAAGAAAAAGAAAAAGTTTTAAGGTATCAAAGACAATTACAAATGGATTATATCCAGATGTTTAAAAGGACTAAGAATTTAGAAAATGAAGTTGAAAATTTGACCATCGAGGTGGAATTACAAAAAAATAAGAATAGGAAATATCCATTAGTTGAATCTCAAAAGCAGACCATAAACTTATGAAATTAAGCTTAACTTATTTATAATTTGTTCCTTTTATTTTTTATTAGGGTAGTTTTATAAGATATTTTTGTACGATAGGAGGCTACTACAGGCTCTCTACTAGAGGTGTTATACTATAGGTGCATAGGCAATTTTGAAGAAACATTCAGCAATTTGATTAATTGAATGTAAGTATTGTTAATGATACAACTAGAAGAATTTAAATTGTAACAATACATTCAGTGTCTGTGCTTTATAATGATTGTTGCAATATAGGTTTGGTAAATTTGTAATTTGAATAGGTACTTAAAATTTATATTATCTTCATAATTTTCTGAGATCCGAAGGTATACACATTGATTTGATTGTGTGTGTACTACTGTTCCATTTTGGAAAAATCATATAAATAGGACTTTAAAATGTCATTATTGTCTGAAGAGAATGAAACCTGCCAGGAAAATGTGGGTAGTACCCATACAGGGGTGCCTAGAAGTTATTGGCTGTGCCTTTATGTCAGCTGAAATCAGCAATCCGCTGAACTCCATCGTATGTGACGTGTTACGTGTGCGCAGTTCAGGTGTCTAATAGAATCTAGGCATCAGTTACTTCATTATATTTTTCCCCTTGACAAACTGCCTTAAAATTGTTTATGTAGGTATTTAAAAATAGATTAATAATTTATGGAAAACTGTTTGGATTGGATTTACTTGTTTTAATTATAAATTCATTGTTATCCATTCAATGGGCATTTATATTTTTTTATAAGAAGAAATATACAACTATCTATTATTTTTGAGAAAAAATATTGAGACGTTTAGTGTACTCTTGGGGACATCAAACTTTCTTTTTTATATTTTAGTTTAATTATGAATTGTAAATAAAATTTTCATTATAAAATTACCCTGTAAGTAAGGGTCCAGTGGGTATATGCTGTAAGACTTGTAATCATTAAGTCATAAAGGACATTAATAAAAGTATACAGCCATAAATCGATATGCATATATTTGTTCCTATAACTCAGCGTACGATTACAATTAGAATGGGCCATTGTGTTGGTCCCTGTATTTGTTGTATCGCATGGAAATCGAATATAATGAATATAATTAAATGCTAAATTACTTTTCATGCAATTTCAATGAGTTCGTCGGTGACATGAAAGTCCGTCAGCTATTTAATTGCCTTTGTATGTTAAAAGAATAAATACGGACCCAATCTCAATATGGGATTACAAAATGTATCTACTGGCAGAAAGCTTTTATGTATTTAAAGTTGGCGTTTATTAAACGTAAGTATTCAAAGTTTTCTATGAAAGGATTAATACGTTATTAAAAAATAGCAAAGTACCGTTATGCACGGACCTTAATGTTATACCGTACGAGAAAATAAATTCATGTGACTGAAGTTCGCCCAAAGCACTTGCGGATCTACCGGGGATTTTCGGTCTTCCTTCAGCATAAGACGAACCACAAAAATAACCGTACTGCAATAGGAACATTTAAGTCACTGAACGGACATAATTTATTCATATTGTTATATTGATTTTTTTGTGGAACGTACTGTATATATTTATTTGTTCCGCCTTTGTCTTCAACTTTTATAGGAATAAGTTAAATAATGTAAGTAATGTAGGAACAGAATGTGATTGAAAAATAAATATTTGTTAAGATAGTAATAATTACTATTATTACAGGAAAATGTACAGTATTTATGTACTATAATAATTATAGCAAGAAGTATGGCAATTTTTATGCAGTAACGACAATAGTGGTGAGCCTACGAGTTATATGTAGGTGGGTCGTTAGGAAATATTGTATTTCATTTTTAAGAATGCTTTTACTTATGTAGATTGCGTCTACATTTTAAGTCAAAAGTACATACTGCTTATTTAATGCGTTGTCAATATTAAGTAAATTTATCTAATTGTGACAAGAATGAGCTTAATTTATAACACCAATTGTAAATACATATTTAATTTTTAATGAATTTTAGACTGTTTAAGTCAAACAGGTTTTCTATTGTCAAGACTTTGTAGAAAAACAGTGGCGTAGTAAGTATTTGTGAAAGAGGAGGTCAAGGTAAGGCAAATAATATAAGTAGAGGTAATTCAAAATATTATGAGCTTTGAAAAGCGTAAGAGCGGCCAGAGGTGGACTTCTGCTCGCTCACTTTGTTAATAATGGGCGGACAAGTTTTTGCACACTCCATGAAAAAGAAAAATAATTTTGAGAAGTTGAAACTGATGAAGTATTAAAAACTCGAATAACGCAAAATTCTGTAGCTACAATTGCTTAAAGGTTACTTTTACTTATAAAGTTTTATTTAAAAAATAAATAAATTTTATAAGGCTATTGCCGTATTTACCGGCTTCATAAATTATATAATAAAAAAAGAAAAGAATGGCATTTTATCAGTTGTTGCAGTATAATTAAAAAAAAAAAAATTAATGGCTACGCCACTGATTGATATAGTAATATTCTCAATTTTTGTCAATAAATAAAACTTTTGTGTAAGTGAGATTGAAAGTTTAATATTTACAAAATTACTGTCTAACTTAGAAGAAATATTTTTGATAAAAATTGTACATATCTATATATATTTTTTAATTTCTTGTTTTGTAGTTGTATGAAAATTTTATTAAAAATTTGAAGTTTGTGTAAGTTGAAGTATTATTATTCAATTCAGAGCTGGTAGAGCTTTAATGCTTTGTGGTTGAAAATATACTTCAAACATTTTGATTGCTTAAAAACACTGTTTTTCAAGCCCATTCGCAAACAAGTAGGTAGTTGAAACTTGATAATAAAATTGCTTTATAAAAATGTTTTGTACTAATATTTCATAAAAGGGCTTTAATTACTTTAAAGTTTTCTTAAATCCTCTCATAGTGATCGTAGTCCTATTTAATTTCTTGAGGCCTTTTAAATGTGCTTAAAGTGCAAAGTAAAGCAAAATCATCAAAAGCCTTTCGATATATTTGAAGTCCTTTTGATATCACCTTTGATATACTTCATGCCTTATTTTAACATAATTTCTTTTGGTAATTTGAAGTCCTTAGATTTGAAAATGCAATTGGGACTTCAAGGTCTAAAGCGTTTTGAGTAGAATTTTGACTTAGAGCTGGAAGCCTTTCTGACGAAGGCTCTACCCAGCTCACGTCCAAGTTATATCAAAGAGATTCAAATTATTTAACTTAGTAAGTAACTATCCATATATTTCTCCTAACGTTATCTTTAAGAATCTGTATATAAATATGTAAATACAAATGTTTATTTGCTCTTTTCTACTTGTTTTTAGTTTTACTGTATTAAGAGTTATAGTCGTTTTATGGACGGAAAGTTAAAAGAAAAATTACTACTACCTAGATATTAATACTTTCAGTATTTTTGCAGAACGGTTAATAGATATTGTATGTGTATGAAGCCAAATGATAAATGAAGCTGATTTTAAAACGTCATTGTACAAAAAATATGTTTCCAATAATTGGCTAAAAAAGGAATACAAAATTATGCCAATATAAATAAATTTAATTAGTAATGAGTTTATTTACCATTTATATAAAATTATGTAATTAAATTTGATATAGAGATATATTTCCACTAGGTACAATGGAATAAAAAATATTTTCCAGATTTCAATTTTCTATTATTTCCCAATCTTCCTCCCACACTACTCAAACGAATATGATAATAATTTCAACAAATATTATGATAAACCTTGTTCAAACTTTGTTGATGTAAAATTTTCAGAAACGAGGCAGGTTAATTCTCGGCATGCAACGGTTTGTCCAGGCTTTCGTATACATACAGTGGCGTACATTTAAATATTTGTAGTAATTTAATGTTTGCAAAGTACTTGATAAAACGTACCTGCATTTCTTAATCAATGATTAATTAAAACGCGCAAATGTATTACATAAACCTTTGACAATTTCTTGAGTGAGGCAGTATCTTATATCCTCCCTGCTGCGCTTTTGGATATTTCTTAAAAATTTTATTACTGACCTAGTACATACGCAGTTTGTAATATTTACATTTCGGTTTTCATAAAATTCCCATTAAAAAAAAAGCTTTAATCTACTTACAATTAAATTTATAATAATTTTACATGATAATTTGGTCTTAATAAGCAGTGTGCACGTTAACAATCTGAATTTGTATATCGTGTTTTCCAGACGAGTTTTTTGAGTTGTTCATCGTTAATTGATACTGTTACTTGTTAATTGTTTGTTCATCACAACTTGCTACTTTCTTGTTAAAAAAAAACAATGGACTTGAAAAAGAGAAAAAATAAAAATTTAATGCCCAATCAAAGGGTATTGTTTTTAATATTTGCCAGTCGATATAAAAAAGCGTGTTGTAGCTGTTACAGGAGCATCTTTAGCTAAGGAGTTTATGACATCCCTTAATTAATACAAACCGATATGTAATTATTGCAAAAGGTATGTAAATAATAAATAACAAAAATAAGAACAGTGTTATCTCTAACAAATATTCAAAAAGACGACAGGGAGTCTGGATACAATATACCGCAGAGAAAATTTTCTAATACATATATGAGTTGTAATTATTTACCTATTTTTCAATTACTATGAAGATTTAAATGTACCCCAATGAATGTAGGCAAAGGCCTCGACAGACCCGTATGTTTTATTATTTATTTTTTACATTAACAGAGTTTGAAAAGGGCCTATTAATTTTAACAAATATTTTTTCTGTCCTTATTGTGAAAATGGTCAGAATAATCACTAGTTAATTATTGTATTTCAAAAATTAATTAATTAAAGAAACACGAAAAACATAATATGCGGGAGCACACTTTCCTACCCCATAAAATTTAATATTGTGTGCCGTCATAATTGTATTCTGTGACAATCAGCAGCTTGGGGTCAAATTTAGTTACATTTCAGTTCCTATGAAATTTAAAGTTGGTTGATAAATAATAGTGCAGTCATAGATAAAAGCAAATAACTATTTAAGTTTGCTTTTAAAACTGTGACAACACGTAAAAAGGACAGTTTTTTATTAAAGGCAGTTGATATTATTGATAGACTTTAAACAAAAAGTAATAACAACATTTAGAAATGTCAAACGAAAGTAGAGACGACATTAGTTGGGTTAGAGGGAATTAAGTCAAATTATTTCCATGTTCGTTATAAACAAAAATTAAGGCTTTACTATTTATAAGATATATTTTGTAAATAGATTTAATTACACAATACATGCCTTTGTATTCAATCCTTTTCTTATTCATTAAAACGAATAAAACTCCTGTCAACATCCACCTTTTTTAATTAACATTCAATCTTAAATTTAATGTAGTATACATATTTTGACTTGTTTTGGACGTTTTTTTGGGTAGCTATATCGTTTGCTTGATTATTATTTATATCCTAGTTAGGACATGTGTTCTTGATTTGTCTTCATCAAAGTGCTAATTGTGGCGAATTCGTACCTATATATGTATGTAATTGCAATACCAAAGTATACATTGCTTATATGTGGCGTTCGTCGTGTTCTGAATTAAAAATAAAAGGGTATTCACAGGATATTGAGGTGCAGTTCTTTGGATTCTAGTGATGAGTCACTTTAAGAGACTTTGCTGCAACAGCATCATCTTGTTTGTCAACTACGTAGGTAAGTCGTTGGAGACATTCTTTTCCGTAATGTAATGGTATTTTGTTATTATAAGCTAATCGTTTCTAAAGTAAAATAAAACAAAAGAAAACATTTGGTACTATTGATTCTAATGCTATACTAAACCAAAAACAAGAAAACTCACTCTAATACACAATTGTGCTTATATCAGCTATTTGAGATTTTTCAAAAACGAATAGAAGAGATGTTTTTGAGCAAGGTTTCAATGGGAAAGTTATTCGATTCCGTAGTTTAGTTTTTCGCTAGAAAGCCAAAATTAACCAATTTGGTTTGGCTATTGTTACTAATTCCCTGCCAATTGTGATAATTAAAAAATACATTTCCATATATTTAAATATGCCGGAAAAGAATATTGAAGAAGTTTTCCAATAACATTTGAAGTTTGTGATTACAAGTAGAAAATAATTACGTTCCTACACACCGAGAGACATACATATTCTACATATCCAGATACTTCGTTAGGCAAATTTGCCCTACATTTATTTAATCACCATCGTATCTCTTAGAATTTAGGAAATCAAAGTGGTGAGTGTTGAAATTCTATCAAACTGATCGAATTAATTATTGAATTGTCAACAACTAAAATTTTAATTTCAGAACAATTTACCTCAACATCATTCAATTCTACGTAAAAAAGTGCTTTGAAGATGTTTTCACAGAAATAAAATATTTTCATCAAGAAAATGGTGATAGCAGTTTTTTTGAAAAGTATATTTTTTAAAAACACTCTGTATCTCTGAGACGGCAATAAATAATAAGATTAAGGGTTTACATTAATTTGTCATACAAATTGAGCTCCAGACACCGATATCAATTTCTGCCCATCTCCTCTACAGAGTACCTACACTTTACCTTTAAGTGTTCAAATTGGTCCAACCTGTGTATGTATTTAAAATTGATGAAAAAATTGATGAAATCTCTCCTAGAGAGATAAACCATAGAAGGCCATAGAATCGAAAAACGTCCCATTGGAACGTTACTCAAGAATACCTCTTTTGTTAATTTTTGTAATAATATTTGCAGGACTTACGAGCAGGACAAATTTGTTCTGTAATAAAATTTTCTTGTTTCGACAATTAATTTTTAATACACACAATGAACTTCCAAAAATGATGAGGCATTCTTCATTTCGTAACCGTGTAAATAAATGACCATAATTCGACTCATTTTAGTGCGAGTTTGCGCTTAAACAAGTACAATTCTGCGCACAAAGTGATGCACGCAATGATTATTCCAAATAGAAGTAACATGAATAAGCCTATCAGATGGGATAAATCGATTCCTTCTCGTTCTTCATTACATATCCTACGTTTCGGGTTTTTATACCACCACTTATTTATTAATTGATTATATTCGTGATTTCTTACGAGCTCGATGAACCTGCAAAAATACATATCTGGATTAGACCCCATTTAGTACCTTTAAGAAAGGATTTTGGGCATTTTCTCATGAGTGAGCAACAAAACTAATTCAAGATAGTGGCGGAGCGAAAAATTTTTAAAATGTGTAAACTTAGGGCTGATGGCTCTTTAGTAATAGACTCTTTTTAATGAGGAACATTAGAGAACTGTACCCAAATTTTTGGGTCTACAAAGTTTTGTTATATGTAAGGGACTAATGTAATATAATATTTCGAAGGGTGTGAGTTACTTGGTATACAGTTGTAACCTACGCATGATCAAAGATTTCTTTCAGTGGAGAGTCTTGTTGAAGAGCAAACCCATGAGGCCTTATAGAAAATTCACTTCCGATTATTTCCAGGTCACAATCGGTTAATGTAAGAAACTCTGCTTCCAGCGCATCTCCTATATAAACATATCCCGGTTGTCCCGATTTTGTAGCTTTCACCTTTTTTATGGCTTCTTTAAGCGAATGCGGAAAATCTTTGCCAAACTCTCTGATAAATAACTTATTTGAGTCTTTCACAGGATTAGTCCACACAGCAAATTGTGAATTTTCATAATCGGAGTAACTAATACTCAGACTAATATCTTTCCACTTTCTGAAAATATTTGAGAAGAAAAGTTTATGTTTAGTTGACATTCTGTTATTTTAAATAATTTAGAAAGTTTGATTATACTTGCACCATAGATAGTTTAAATAACTCCTTTACTACCCTTTTTTACATATTTGTATAGATTTAGTTATTGATTATTAAGTGGAAGTAAGGTTTTGATTTTACAACTATTATGTACATAAAATTAAAAAGATTATCGTTTACTTACGCGAAAAACAATTTTTCAATGTTTCGCATATACTCGAAATAAACATGAGCAGTGGAATTGATGTAAGGACCATATGATATATCATGTTGGTCGAATAGATCGGAAATTGTATTAATATGGGAATACGTTCGAGAAATGGTCATAAACGAAGCTAAATTAGCTGTGTATGCAGCAAGTAAAATATAACTAAAAATCCACCAAGTGGCTACAAATACCCTTCCAGAAAAATTTTTTGGAATGTCACCACCACCTTGGGGAGTCAAAGAAATTATAGAAAACCATAAACATTCCTTTACGGTATATTTCTTTTCTCTTTGGGATGATTTTCTTTTATTATTTCGGCTACTGTATGGGCTCCAGTAATCCAAAATCCATAAAAACATGCTAAAAAAGCATTAAGTATACAGATTTATTTATGTAACTTCTTCAAAATGACCTCAAAATTAAATTAATTGAAGAAATATTATTCAAATTGTAAGTAAGGGAAAAATGGAAAGTCATTATTTATTTTATTTATTCAATTGGATCCTTAAAAAATAAAAAATAAAACGTATATACGAGGACGGATCAAATATAAACGAGCCTTTTTAAATTGAGCGCTGGATAGTTGTTCAAGCCGCATACGGGCGTTAGCAACTTGAAGTGGATATTAGGTGTTAGGTGTTTGCTTGGTTAGTAGTGAGAGTGAGAAAGAGATGCAAAGCAGCGTTACGCGATGGATTATTATTAAGTTTCTTACACGTGAAAACGTGAAACCAGCTGAAATTTTGCGCAGATTGCTAGCATAGTTCGGAAATGAAATGCTTTCGTGGCAACGGGTAAAAGTTTGGTGCAAAGAATTTAACGAAGGGCGTAATCGTGTCGAAAATGTAAATCATCCTCGTCGTCCGCGCACCAGCATATCGCCGGTTAACATTGCACGCGTTAAAAACCTTATTGAAGGGGACCACTACGTCACTGTGCTCCAGATATCTGTTGAACTCGGCATCAGCTATGGGAGTGTCCGCACAATCATAACGAAAAACGTTGGGTCCCAAAGTTGCTGAGTGAAGATCAAAAAGCTCCTCGAGTTTGCATCGCAACTTTAACGCAGGCCCAAATCAGTGAAATTTACTAGACTCAGTCGGAGCACCATCCATATAGCCCAAACTTATCCCCTTGTGATTTCCACATGTTTGGGCCCCTTAAAGAATCACTAGGAGGCGAGCGATTTCAGACTGATGAACATGTGGAGGGGTTTGTGCGCAACTGGATAGACTCCCGCCCTGCATCCTTTTATGAAAACGAGATGAAAAAACTACCAATCCGTTGGGAAAAATGTATAATCAAAGAAAGGGGATATGCCGAAAAATAGAGAAATTTGTGTTTTTGTGAAAAATTTCAAAATAAATGTTTTATGAACAAAGGCTCGTTTATATTTGATCCATCTTCGTAGGTACATAAGTAAAGTGGCATTCAGAAACGGTTAAGCATAAACAAAAATAATTCTTTTAAGATTGTATTTAAAATTGCAATTAGCTCTTATAGTAGGGGGCAATCAATGAAGGAATGTAGTAACTTAAATAAAAACAATACATCAAGATATTGTCTAAACGAACTTAAAGAACAGATGTTTGTGGATCTTGCAATTGAGGTATAATAATGACAAAACTGAACCTAACCTAACCTAACCTATGCTGAATAGATTCTGTGTTATTTGCATTTTGTATTCTTCTAGGATTCCAAATTACAGATCCAAAATGTCTAGTTACTCTTAAAAGAAAGTATATATTTCTTAGCTCCTTATTAATAATACAATTATAATGAAACAAAAAAGCTGATTTATCATCAAAGTATATACCAAGATCATGTACAACATCGTTTAAAAAATACTGATAATAATCGCAATTATTTCGTTAGTAATGCATTTATTTGTACTAAAAAATAGAAAAATTATTATAATTTATAAATATTTTTAAATACGATAAGAAATAAAGCTCTTGATTTGATATGTTTTACAAATCATACTTTAAAACTATTTTACTAACAGATCAATCTAACTCGAAGACTCAAATATTTTAAGATTTTTTTCTCATACTGGTAAAGAGTAAACACAAGTGTCAAAAAACACTTTTATTTTAATACACTATAATTGTTTCGACACACAGTCTTCATCAGTTGTGATGAGTAGTTAAAGCTTAGTATTTTTTTTTGTTTTCGTAGAGGAGAGGAAATCTTCAAAAGACACCCAGCTGCCCGTATAAGTATAAGCTTAGTCTAAATTACAAGCTTTATGTAGGTATAAAAATAGGGGGGAGACAAGTATTAGTATTTAATAATGGCGACATTTTACTGTCTACTTTAACTTTTAAGTTGTGCAAATTGTACTTTAGTGTACGTAGGAAAGACGGGGAGATCATTTAAAACTAGGATTAAAGAGCACTACAACAGTTTCGTTTCACTTATGCAGATCATCTTAATAGCCAGGGACAACTTCAATTCAGATTATAAAATATTACATTTTCAGAATCATAGTTTAAAACTCGATCTACTAGAAGGTTTACAAATAAATAGATTTTCAAACAAAATTTAGCGTTAAATGACCAAGTAGACTGTAAAATGTCGCCATTATTAAATATTTACTAATATTTCTCTCCCCCCTATTTTTGTACCTATATATAGCTTGTAATTTAGACTAAGTTTATACTACTCATCACACCTGATGAAGACACTGTGTGTCGAAACAATTGTAGTGTGTTACAATAAAAGTGTTTTTTGAAACTTGTGTTTATTCTTTACCAGTATGGATAAGTTTTAACATGTATCAGCTTTGAACCTAAATATTTTTTTCTCACCTTGTTAATAAATACGTGTAAAGAAAACATATCCACACATTGCCTTCAAAAACAGAAAGAAACTCAAATAACGAAGCTTCCCTCTTAAACTTCTTTACAACCATGGCAAACCCTTTATGGTCGCCTATGGGAACCGTAAAGTCAACAACGGATTCTGCCCAAGAATTAATTGTTACAGAACCTAGTATTATATCAGATTTTCTGTCGATTAAATCTTTTAGGGCACCACTCCATTGGTTATTACTGCCGTCTACATCGCCGATTGCTTTTCCAATCACAATGCTATACTTGAAATTATACTTTTTTGCAAAAATATTTATAAGGTCAATGTATAAGCCATTTAGGCCGTTTGGGGCTGATGGATCTTCAAATAGTAATGGTTCTTGCTGTATAAAGAAAACAACACATTGTGTAGGTATCTTGCAATAAAAAAAAAAAATAATAAAATGTAATTAATCTATAACGATTCAGTTGATTCCGATAATCGGATAGTCTTCTAGTGAAATATTGAGATTTTTAGGGGTGGATATGTGTTAAACATTATATATATTAAGATCCAATTGCAAATTATTATGAACGTTTCATAAATGGAGGATATCCTGAAGTAAGTTTTTTGAAATACAAATAAGTTAATAGAGTTTTACATGTACCAAAAAGTTAATATGTCCGAAGCGCAATAAATTTCTTAATGACTTCTGGGCCATAAGCAAACATGAAGGAAGTTCACATAATTCAACAAACTGTGCTGAAGCGCCACGTAAATTAATAAAATTGGTCTATAAAATTAGGGGGTAGATAGTTACGGAGATATTTCAAACCCTCATAAGTCTTTTGCTCTACAAGGTTAAGGCTGATGAGATTCTTTCTCATCGGTAGGTACAATGCATGATTTGTTATTTTCTGCAAACAGCATATTTCTTCAAAAAATAACGTTAGAAGAAAAACATTAGAGGAAATGATATTTTCAAGGAATATTTCATTTTATTCTATTAATACCAGTCGTATACTTTTTTTTAATTCTTTTTTTTAGTATTCTGCAAGCCCCTATACAAAAAGAAAATTAATAAATTAAGAATAAAAAAATATTATGTAGAGCTGCAAAAGTGTTAAAGAGGAATCTCAATTTTCCCTCATTTTTAGAACAACTTTTCCAATTTTTCTTTCCTAAAAATGTGACCGGAACTATATCGTTCAAAATTTGATGTACCTATCAAAGCTCAGTCAGGAAGTTTGAAATTTTGATTAAAGATTTCTTAAAAACCAATCATTTCCTATAGAATGAATTGTGAATATGTCAACCCTAAAGGTTAAACAGGGGTTAAAAGTATAATATCCAAGCTGCTTAAACCAGAACCTTACCATTTTTTTACAGTGGTTCATTGTATAGTCACAGAATTGATGCAGAATACGTTTTCGAAAATTCAACCTTCAAATTTAAAACGATGAGGTCTAGAAACAAATATTTTTACATATCGCCTGCTACAGTGTAATGTATAACATACAGTTGCAATTTCAACTCCTAAAGGGGTAATAAATACTTCCAAACGTTTCCCGTTCGTATGTTATGGCATAATTTAAAAGTTCAATAGAAATTGCGGTAGGGTAGTTGTGAAAAAACATTATAATTACTTCAAAAACTTCAAAACTTTTTTTTTCACAAATATTTGTTAGAATAACTCTAACGATCGTTTCGATTTCTCAATCGTTGTCAAAAGGTACAAGAAATAAACTAAATTTAAAGCCAGTTACATGTTATTTTTAATGATTTAGATATTTCACCCCTTTGAAGGTTGAATTTTCAAAAACGTATTCTGCATCAATTTTGTAACTGTACAAAGAACCGCTATAAAAAATCATAAGGTTCTGGTTTCAGCAGCTTGGATAGTAACTAACCTAACCTAACCTTCCAATGACCTTTTAAAGCTGTAGGAAGTTGGGAAAATCATTTTGAATAAGTGAAGATTTATTTATTAATACGTTTAACCCCTGTTTCAATTTTAGGGTTGACATTTTCACAACGCATTCTATAGGAAATGATTGGTTGTATAAGAAATCTTTGTTCAAAATTTCAATCTTCCTGACTGAGCCTTGATTGGTACATCAAATTTTGAATCATCCTTTTATCCTGTTTAGGTATTTAATTTTAAAAAGTCCTCACCTACGTTGTATGAAGAACGTCTATGGAATGTATTAAGTCTGTACAACTAGGTGTTTGAGCTGTCCGTTGATATATCAGTGAGTCAGTCAGTTTATATTTTTATATAAGTACATACTAGCAGCAAAACCCGGCGTGGCACAGTGTTCTGGATTGAAAAATTTTGTTTCAAAAATCTTGCTTCACGTCAGTTTTGGAGATAACTCATAAAAAAAAAGTGGAAAACATTCTTCAGGTGATTTGTCAAAAGATAGGCTACCGATTTAGTGGAAAAAATTTTGTTGGTAATTAGGACACGTCTTCGACATCAGCAATAATCAGTAAAAAACTAAATACGTTAACTGTGTGAAGACAAAAAAAAAGCACTAAGTAAGGTTGGCATTGTTCTTATGGTTTTTTGGGTCGCTGATTACGAATACGAAATCTTATTTGCAATACCATCCCCCCTTCACCCCCTTGAGGGGTGAAAGCTCAATACCTAACTGAAAAAATCAAGATGTACCTTGTTTCCATGCTTTTTAGGGTCGCTGACTACGAATCCGCCATTAAATGTTAAATGCGATCCTCTCTTCAACTCTATTCATCCCCCATATTAGGGTGAAGTCAAATTTCTGGCTGAAAAAATCAAGATGTACTTTGTTTTCAGTAGTTTTGGTAGCACATTCAATTCAAGGTTTAATTGACAGTAGTAGATTTTACGCGGTCACAAATTTTTCGTAGTTTTTTTTGTTTAAACAACTTTTGTGTAACATACAAGCAATTACGATTTGAAAATTGTTTTTATACTTATGAACAATCCTAAAAATAATCTATTGTACTGACTTCACAATGTTTTTGTAAAAGATTTAAATAAATACTATTGGTTTATTTATGTAAATAAATTAAAATATTTATCCGTAAAATTAAGTAAAATATGTGTAAAAATCACGTGATTGTTATGAATTTTTCTTTAGTAGGTAATATCCGTTTTAGTACATTAAGATTGCATACTACACAAAAATTTGTTCATTACGTGTTATTTTTGCAAAAAAAAAAATTTTTTATTACTTTCAGTCTCACATGAAGATGAATATGACTTTCTTCTATATGAAAGTTCTTCTAAAATTTAAGATTTACATTGAAAACCACACCCTCATTAAATAAATAACAAAACTTTTGCAATCAAAGATTATATAAATAAGTTTCATCTTTTTACACATATTTGTTTTTTACACAAAAAATTCGTGACCGCGTAAAGTCTACTATTGTCAATTAAACCTTGAATTGAATGTGCAACCAAAACTACTGAAAACAAAGTACATCTTAATTTTTCCAGCCAGAATTTTGATTTCACCGTAATATGGGGGATGAATAGAGTTGAAGAGAGGATCGCATATAACATTTAATGGCGGATTCGTAGTCAGCGACCCTAAAAAGCATGGAAACAAGGTACATCTTAATTTTTTCAGTTAGGTATTGAGATTTCACCCCTCAAGGGGGTGAAGGGGGGGGGTATTGAAAATTGTATGTCGTATTCGTAGTCAGCGACCCTAAAAAACATGGAATCAAGGTGCATCTTGATTTTTTCAGTTGGGTATCGTTTTCACCCCTGAAGAGGGTGATG
Source organism: Agrilus mali (assembly GCA_029378335.1). Classification (NCBI taxonomy): domain Eukaryota; kingdom Metazoa; phylum Arthropoda; class Insecta; order Coleoptera; family Buprestidae; genus Agrilus; species Agrilus mali. The sequence continues at coordinate 18,705,781 of CM055659.1, forward strand.
AGGGGGTGGTATTGCAAATTAGATTTCGTATTCGTAATCAGCGACCCAAAAAACCGTAAGAACAATGCCAACCTTACTTAGTGCTTTTTTTTGTCTTCACACAGTTAACGTATTTAGTTTTTTACTGATTATTGCTGATGTCGAAGACGTGTGGCAATTACCAACAAAAATTTTTCCACTAAATCGTAGCCTATCTTTTGAAAAATGACCTGAAGAATTTTTTCAATTTTTTTAACAAGTTATCTCCAAAACTGACGTGAAGCAAGATTTTTGAAACAAAATTTTTCAATCCAGAACACTGTGCGTGGCCCGGGTATGAATATATTACACGTTTGATGGAATATTCTAGAATATTCGCGAATTTAGAACTATCCAGAACATCCCATAATGATTCAAAACATTCTATAACTTTTTTTAACACTCTAGAACATTCTTGAATGATCTTCAAGATTCTGGAACATTTTTGAACATTGCCAAATCATTCTGAAATGTTTTAATAAAACATGCTTTTACTTCTTAGAACATATTTGAACTCCCTGTAACATTCTAAAAAAATCTGCTTAATTCTCATTCCCACTCCGTGCTGTTTGCTGGGTGAGCAGTGACATCAGTAGACGCCTGGCGGGGATGACTAATCGATTGATAATAATTGATCAGTAGATCAGTTATCGACCACTGAGACTTGAAGATTATTACAGTACTAATATCGCTATTAAAAAATGGGTGTTGGTGGTAGAAGGGTGAAAATTAAGGGTTATATGTAATTTTTAATGCCAAATCATAAAAAAATAAAAATGAAAAATTTTGTCCAAAAAATAAAAATAAGTTAGGGGTGGACAACAACTTAGGGTTATGAAAAATAGGTAGTGGCCGATTCTCAGACCTACTGAATATGCATATAAAATTTCATAAAAATCGGTCAAGCCGTTTTGGAGGAGTATGGTAACTAACATTGTGACACGAGAATTTTATATATATACATAATGTATTTATAAATGTTGAATTCGTTTCTAAAGATTCCAAATTCTTCTTCAACAATCTTATCTTCACTTTAGAATTAATAAAACAAGACTAAATTTTCAAGATGGTATTACAATTGAAAAGGCCCACAGTTTAGTGAATATGTAAATTCTGTTCACCCATGGCCCAAAATACCCATTTTCTTTTGAATCAACTGAATTTTATTATGATTTCACATTTTACCACTATAGCCACTATTCGTAATAGAGGAAGTATTATATCTCTGGGTGTTGAAGGTGGAGCTACAGGTGGATCGTCAATCTTCCACGTTCCCAAACTACAAACTTTCTTCTTGTCTATTTTGGTTATATTCATATTGAAAGTTATATAGAAAAGTTGTTCACTGTCCGTTGCTTTTACTTGACCATAAAAAGTTTCGTTGAATTTATGCTAAAGATAATTTAAGATACCTACATAAAGTATAATTTTTTTATTAATAGGCAGAATATTAATAATGTCACCTTTTTGAAATAATCACGAAAATTTAGTTCTTCTTTTTTCATAATCCGTTTTTCGTATTCTTCTTTGCACTTTATGTAAGAAATTTGTTGTGAAATTGAAGTTTCTCTATTTAACTTACTGAAATAGTGAAGTAGTAATCAGTTAGTCAGTTTCGTTAAGGAGGGTTTTCACAGTTATCTGTATCCAGTGGCGGATTTACACATTTGCCACTAGTAGGCTATTCAAATTTTGCCACCCCTATCGATTGTCCCAATTACAACACCTTTATCCCGTAATTAGTATATTTGTGAAACAGGGGAGTCACTAAATTATTTTTACAACCCAACGATTTAGTTAATAGAAATTAAACAATAATAATACTTTCACAAAATTATTTAATGCATGACAATTGTTTCGCTATTACAGTAGCTTCTTCAGGTAATGGTACAATGTTATGAGGGTTGAATTATATATTTGTTACATTACAGCAGTGGGGGAAGGGAAAAATTCATACTACATACCTAGTTTACAAGAAATTTTTTTTGACAACTTTAAAATTTTTTTTATATATAATTAATACTATCAAATATACAGGAAATTTTGTGACAATTTTGAAAAGTTTTTATTTATAACTAATTAATATTAACTTAAATACATATATAATTCTCGATTATTTATGATAAAAGAAGATAATAAGTTTACAATGTACCTATTTACAATTTTTTATTAAGCAGTGGTGAAAAATTAATGTCCTCTTGATCATTTAACCGTTAAGATGATGATTTGTATTTGTTGATTTCCATCGCTTCTAGTAAATTTAATTTTAATTTTTTATCGGATACATGTAAAATTTCATAATTCGTGTTGGGTAAATTGTTAGTTTCTAATAAGTGGGTTGAATAGTTAGAATTGAGTTTTTTATCCTGATAATATTTTAATAGTTCATTTGAATATTGTACCATTACCTAAAGGAGCTACTGTGATAGCGAAACAATTGTCGTGCATTAAATAATTTTGTGAAAGTATTATTGTTGTTTAATTTCTACTATGATTAAGGCCAATTCCATTACATCTATTTAATTAATATTGTATAAGAACAGTTTTTGGATATATTTCTGAGCTAATAAAAGCTGAATTATGTATGTACTACTAATAAGGTGGTATAAGGTAGGTATGCCTTGATACTAGTTACGTAATAATATACTTTCGGTAAACAATATATTTAATTATCTAGTAATTATCTAGTAAAAATTCGGTTGATAACAATAAAGTTCTATTAATTAACTTATGAACGCTTACAATACCATTTCACACGATTTCTGCTGGTAAATCCGCCACTGTTTGTACCAATATAAATAGTAGGTAAGTAAATAAATCTCAAATAATAAATGTATTATTAAGTTCTGATTTTTATATACTTACATACAACCTAAGTGAAGGGGCCGAATAATGGAAAATGGATTTTAAAATTGTTATTTTTTATATTCTACTATACAGAGCTGGACAAAGCTTTAATATTGAAACATTGTGTGTCTTTTTTGGGCTTAGAGGCATTATATTTCAAGCACAGTTGGAGCTTGCTAATTTATATTTTATGAAAGGTTCTCTATCTCTTTCAATGTCATTCGAATTATAAAAAGGAACTGTAAAAGTTAATTGAGGCTTTTAAAGTGACCTTTAAGCTCTATTCATAACGCCGTGAAGCCTTCAGATGTATTTAGAGTTTTTTGATGTTATTCAAGCCCTTATGATGTGCTTGAAGCCCTTTCACAAGTGCTTGGGGAATTGAACTTAATTATGTTTCAATGAAGTTAGTAATTCGATGTTTAAATTTCAACCACCGAGGTAATATCATGTAGAGACCCTTACGTAATTAATAAATCTTCGCATGCATGAAGTAGCAACTCTGCGTTTAACTGGTGCCTAGAGTAGTTTTTATCTTTTAATGTCCAATTTTTATTATAATTAATGATTTTATTTATAAATTCAACGAAATCGTATTCCTATTATTAAAAAATTATAATTTAAAATATTAATATGCATATTAATATACTTACTACCAGAGTTTTGGGCTTAGGGGTTGAAGACCCTTTCATGACAACTTTTGCCAAACAAGCTCTGATATTGTAGTACTTAATATTTCATTATAATTAATTTATAACAAAATATCTACTTACTCAGTAACAATGAAGGCATTTAATGCAACTTCAAAATAAAAAATATCGTTAATTCCAAAGCTCCAGTTTGTCTTTTTAACGCTGTTCTTGAGTAATAACAGTGTATTTTTCTGCTTAATGGGTATAATCGGGTTAAAGAACATTACATTCAGATAGTTAAAATCTGTTAGTGGTGTGTCTATATCCATTATAAAAAAGTACCATTTCAGTTTCTGTTTTGTTTGATAGTATTTAACAATTTCTCGTAGAAGCCATCGTGCATTTCTTGACGAACCAATGAATATAAAATGCTTTGTTTCAGCGATTACATAATCGTTTATTAGAGGAAACATACTAAAATTGAACTTCAGAAAAGTTGCCCTGAACTGTGCAAAATCTTCTTCTTTAACTGCAATTACAAAAATATATGGTAACTACAACAGAGGATACCTTTCTAGAGAATTGGATGTAAATTTCAATATTAATTTTTAAATCAGTCTTTATGTCATTATCGTTTTGGGTACTTCTATAGTTAACATTAGTACAGCATTTATTGTTTCAAGAAAAAATAATTTCACCACCTGAAAAAACCACAGTGTGGCGAAACAATTATTGTGGAACAATAAGAGTATTTTTTGTAACTAAATTCTGTTTTTATTTTTTATATTATGGAGTTACGTTATATTTAATTTTGTTAAGTCTACTTACCACGAAATATCTCATCGAGTATGACCACACAAGAGTAGATAATCTGCTGCTTGGTAAAACTTTTCAGTTGTTTTAGTAACATAATTTGAGGCAACATAACAGACACAAATGTTTTGGATTCGATGATGTAGTGTGGGTCGATTGGGTTTGAGGAAACAACAGGAATACCGATGTCTTGAGAAAATTGTTCGACTAAGCTATTTATCATAATGTTTGTACTTGTATCCAAAATTAAATGAATCGGCTTTCCAGCATTCAAAATACTGTCGTAAGAATCACAAACTGAAACAATTATAAGATGATCCTCTTTTATCCCTACTGTTTAATTATATGAAAAACTGATAGTTTCAACGATTAGGCTATAGAAAAATTTTTTCGATTGAAGGATCGTAGAACTAAATCAATTTTTAAAAGGAAATGAGAAAATGTTTATAGAATTTATGTTTCATTTTATCACGAATCCTTAGTGGGTTAAAATTAGGGTTTCCCCAAAACAAAGGTCCGGATCTTAGTCTCCTATTCTTCTAAAATCAAGATCAGTAAAGTAATTTTTCTTAATATATGTAGTTTTTTGGCTATATTCTTGTTTTGATTGAAGAATCTCGACTTAATATTTAGACAAACAATCTTGTTAATAACAATAACCTAGTTAGGTACATAGCACAACACCTGTAGATAAGGATAAGTATTGATTTAGAGCCTATAACATTTATTAATCTACAGGGCGACATATATTACGTACACAATTGAGCAATGCGCTAATCTACACCGTTGTTAACGTGATTTTTTCGGTCTTGTCTTGATTTTTACATCGGTGCTCTTGTCTTGGATCGAAACAAAAAGAAAACTAGAATTGAATTGATGAAGCCGTAATTTTTTAAACAACCTACATTCGAATATCAGATTGACTCTAGAAGAAGTCAATAATACAGATCCAAAAAGTTGACTCGGCCATTTTGGAATAAAAAAAACAATATGTTCCAAAATGTGTCCGAAATGTGCTATTATGTGCTACGTAAAAAAAAATTATTCAAAAAACTTAACTTTTATGACCAGGTCCTTTTTATGATGTTTAGTTAGCTTCACAACATCACTTCATTAAAACCAAACCAATTGTGTTGTAATGTGCTCAATATGTGCTATCATGTGCCATTAAAAAAACAATATTTCCTTGAAAAATTGAATTTTTATTGAGACATCCTTTTTGTAATATTTTGTTAGCTCCGCAAAATCACTTTATCAAAATTAAACTTATAGTGCTGTAATGTGCCCCCAATGTGCTGTTATGTGCCAATGTGAAAAAAAATATTTGAATAAAAAGTTTAGATTTTTCGTAAAATGCTGTCTTCATTAATACTTTTTCTACTAGTAATATTATTACCAAGAAAAATGGAAATTTTTCTTTGACGAGAATAGGGAAATGACTTGACTACATAAGTATTTTCATATTGTTTTATAAGAATATATATTCATTACTTAATAATTACTAATCTTCTATTCTAAGATATTGTGACGTGTTCGGTCACGGAAAACACAATTAACAAAACAAAACAACGAATTTATTTAAATAGTAAAGTTAATTTGACTACACTACAGTTATAAACAAGTCTACACAATTTATTTCACTAAAAAGTCTATTTTCCCGTTCGCTTCTACTATAAACACTACTTGTCGCTCGGTATACCATAGACACTATGACTTCTATCGCCTGTTGTTCGCCTATCGATCGCTTCGCTTCCAAACATCAGCTGTTCACTGTCAACTAATTCGGTGTGTGCCGCGTCCGCCTTTTATAGTCTTTTCAGCCTTTTTCTAGGAAATTCTACAGCCGTCTAGTAATCCAATTGTTTTTCCATTGATCTTTGCTGGTGTTTTCTAGATGTTTCAGGAAAGCCGGGAATATTCCTTATGTATTCAGGGAAGATGTTCGTTAATTATGCTCACACCAACTTAATTGGCAAGTACATAAATGAGCAAAAATTGCAGTCTCTTTGTCTGTGTGTTGTGATAACACTAAAACGGTACCATATGAAAAGTTTATTCCCTACAATAATAGAAAACTATCATTAAATACAAAAAGTTACTATTAACAATAAATAAGGTTTAATAACACTTTTTATTGATAATATTAATAATAATACGAATTTTATAGTCTACAATACATTCTGTACAATCATAAACTACTTACCTAATACAAGATGTGTTGCATAACATGTAAAAGAATGTATGGTGATGTTTCATGAACAATATGCGAATACCATGTTAAGCATATTATTATGCTATTTATCGATGCGTAGAGAAAGTATTAATGAAGACTTAACATCTTACGAAAAATCTAAACTTTTTATTCAAATTTTATTTTTCACATTGGCACATAACAGCACATTGCGGGCACATTACAGCACTATATGTTTAGGTTTGATAAAGTGATATTGCGGAGCTAACTAAATATTACAAAAGGATGTCTCAATAAAAATTCAATTTTTCAAGTAAATATTTTTTTTTTAATCGCACATGATAGCACATCTTGAGCACATTACAACACAATTGGTTTGGTTTTAATGAAGTGATGTTGTGGAGCTAACTAAACATCATAAAAAGGACCTAGTCATAAAAGTTAAGTTTTTTGAATAATTTTTTTACGTAGCACATAATAGCACATTTCGGCACATATTGTTTTTCTTTTAAATGCCGAAATTGTTGAATCAACTTTTTGGACATCAATAATACCATTAATTTTTTAAATCACACCATAAAAAAGTCAAATAATAAACACAAATTTTTAGTCCATAAAGAAACGCTGTGACAAGGGGCACACTAAAGTGTCCTCAATTAGGCAAATTGGGTACACGCGAAACGTCAAGAATTACGTTATGAACAAATATTATTGTAAATGGCGTGTAGGGTTGCTTCTGTACTAGGGGCACGCTAAAGTGTATGCGATCTGCTCGTCATCAAAAGACAAATTCATGTTTTGGTTCAAAAATAATTTTCTATTCAACCAACAATTATTGTTTTAACAAACTTTTATCAGTAGGGCTTTTTTTATCTTTTAACTATTATTATAATCTAAATCGTTTTCAAAATTATGTGTAACAACTGGTAATACGGTATGTGAAAAATAAACTAAATTGAAAAATTAAGTGTGAATTTGAATTGCTAATAGTAAAAACAAAAAATTCAGTCTAAGTAATACAAAAAAAAAAAACAATCGAAGAAAGACTATTAAAAAAAGCTGTCAATTTGCAAAGAAGAAAAGAAAATAGAAACATTCAAATTACCGAATGAGAAATAACAAATTTGAGTACCCTGATACTACTGTAGTAGTTACTACAATAATAATTATTCATACATAATAAGAGTTAAATACTGCAAATTTTGCAGAATTTCTTATTAGTCACACGGTATATGTATGTAGGAGCTACAATTACAATTTTGAGAATTGAAAAAAAAAATAAGTTTCTTTTTTCTATTTTGACTTGTGTTGTTTCTGAAATGAAATAAAAGTACATTTATATTCTTTTTTCAATTATTTATTACATTATATTTTTAAAAACAACCTTTCATTCATTAAAGATAATAAAGGATAAAAAATCTGGTAATTTGGTAGGAGAATATCCTCCAAAGTCGCCAACCTCTTTTTTAATTTATTTCTAATTTTTATTATTAGATTTTTTATCCACTCAAGATAGCAGCCTAGCTGCTGACTACATATTTGTTCTTTAAATAAATTGTATTCTGGCAAGGGTTTTTAACCTTTAATTTCTTAATTATTTAACCACAGTCTCATCTTTTACGATGGCTTTCATTCATTGTATCAAAAAATTTTGTTTCTGAATAATTCTAAAATGACAGGTTTATCTACGCTTTTACCAATCATTTGTTTACGATTCGCGTGCACTCAGTCTGTTTGACTTGTTAGCTTGTTACACTTCAGCGTGCCCCTAGTAAGGAAGCGCCCGTACACGCGATTTACTACAAGATTTATTCATGACGTTAATCCATGACGTTTCGCGTGCACCCAATTTGCCAATTTAAGTACACTTTAGCGTGCCCCTAGTCACGGCCATAAAGAGACACATACTGAAACTATTATTTACGCATTTTATTTTCACCCCATAACTAATAAATTGGCCTTTTTCCATTCAAGATTTCATAGACTGTTAAAAATTCCTTTGTCTAAAGAAGATTACGACATCGACCTAAATAGACTTTTCATTATAGCTAACAATAACAGTTACACTCTCTCGTTTGTTACCAATTTACTCAATAAAAAACAAAATAAAAAAACGCTGAACGTGGTTTCTCTATAACGAAAATGTTAAATCATATTTCAATTTTTTAACGCTTTTAGGTAATATTTCACTAACTTTAGAGAAATATATTTAAAAATTTACAGACTCCTTGATATCGTTCAAAACATATAACACTCTAGGAAAATTTATAAGAAACAATAAAGACCCAACGAAAAAAGAAAGTAAACCTGGTATTTATAAGTTAAATTGTCGTAGTCTTATATTGGTCAGACTGGCAGATCTTTTAACGAATGAATAAAAGAACATAAGAAATGTTTTGAAAACAACTATAACTATTAAACTTATGCTAATCATTTAATTTATATTTCACATGTTTTTAATAATAATTTTAAGATATTACACATAGAAAATAAAAGTGTTAAGTTAAATCTGTTAGGAACCATGGAAATCAATAAATTAAATAAATTAGGTTTAATTTTTAATGAACGAACTGACTCGAACAATTCACCTTTACTTAATATTTGACCACGTTACCCCCACTCTGGTAATTTAATATTTAAGTCGAATTGTAATTATTTTAATTTTAGATCACTTCTCTATCTGAAGAAGGCATTACATGCTGAAATAATTATCGTGGTTTCGATAAATAAATTATTGTAACTGATCTATAATTATATTTTGTGAAAACTAGAATTCTTGAAACCCTATTTAAAATATCATAAATTATGTGAAGTTTTTTTTATGTTATTTCGATTCCTTCGTCCTCCTCAGTGAGTTTTTAATTGAAAAGTGTAAATGAGATTTCAATGACCCGTTTCTTTAAATGAAATTTGATAATATTCATTTGAACCCCAATTTGGATCACACGTACTTAATGGATAGAAGTCTCCAAAGTAGGTAGCTTTTTTGTTATTTCATTCTAAGAGGAGATATAATTTCTTTTCAAAAACCAACAAACACCTGACATGTTAATTATTATTTTATAATACAATAGTAAGTTTTTATTCTTCTTGACAAATTATTGACATAACTATGACTTATTGGTTACATGCATCATGATGATAGTAATTAGTATTCCCTGATGTGATGAAAGATGATTAATTAAAAAATTAAGGGGTTATTGGTACATATTACGAAAATTATAAGTTGCTTATATTTTTTTTCAATTGAAGGAATTTTAAAACTCTACCTATATAGTGCAAGTAAAACTGGCTTAGAAAGAGTTAAGAGAAACTGGGATGTACAATTAACAGATGTAGTGAATTTAAACTTACCTGATTTCAAAATAGTACGTTCATTTGTGATATTTGCTTTCACGTATTGGTAATCAACTTTCAGATTGTAGCTTTTATTTTTGGAAATATATTCAAGAGCCATTTGAACTGCATTTTGTGCCACAAGATTGTGTTCTTCATTAATGTGTACTTAAACAATAAAATAATGTACCTACTTAGGTATTTAAATGTATATGTATATTCGCTACAAATTTTAAGACACAACAAATTACGTACATACAACAATACTTTCTGAACTTCCGAATTCAAAAAATGATGCCAGAAAATTACAAATGTGTATCAAAAGCAGAGTTGACTTTATAATCATAATTTTTTGAAATTCACCCACCGTACAATATTGACAACTACGTACCTACTGTAAGTGCTTGGTTTGAGTAATTTAATTTCAAAAATTAGTGTGTCGTGACATGAACTGGACGGTAAAATGATAATTATGAGTTTACGATTCCTATACAATATTTACATTTTACGTAAATTAGATTTCAACATAAACTAATTTTTTTAATGCACCTACAGCATGCACCAGTATTCGAATCTATCGTTTCAATCACTAAAAATAATAAAAATGTAATAATAAAACACTGTTCTGGATTTCACTAATTTATTTTTAAAAAAACATGTTTCGCCAAAAAAATAAAATTAGTGAAATCCAGAACAGTGTTTTATTATTACATTTTTATCATCGATAATATGGAATTTCATCAAGTAAAGGTCGAAACCATTCAATCACTAAAAATAAATCACAGTTCACCTTATATACAGAAAAAGCATATGTTTGTTAACTTTGAATGTCTCAATTAAGTTACCCACCACTGAAGATATTCTCAATGAAAACCATATAACTTTATCTATACAGGATTATTCAACAGTAACGCACAAAATTCATATATTCTGTAACGGTTATTTTGTAGACAAACGCTGAAACACGTGAAATTATTTACTGTAACTACCCCCCAACTTCTCTTTCAACTGGCAATCTATATACCTAGCTCATGAAGCTCGTCTAAAACTCGACCCGATAATGCCATCAATGTAGGGGGGTGTGCTCATTTTGTATTCAAAAATCAAAACAGTCCACATATTTTTTAAATTCAATTTAACTTGGATAAGTTTCACCTGTTTATTTTGTCTACTCGACAATTGTTTTGATCTTACAAAATCATTTTCAAGAGTTCTTAAATTACTAAATTACAAAGTGTGCAAATAACATATTTATAGCTTATCTAAAATAAGAGGGGAGTTAATACTACTTAGTTCTAATTGGTTGTTCATTAATGGTTCAGACTTGTTTATTGCTTTATTGATTTCTAGACATTCTAAGTGACATTTTCTATCCTTTATTTATATTTTTGTGAAGAATCTTTATGTTATCTAAATCTATATTATGCTTTAAATCTATACAATTTTCTGCACATCCTGTTTTTCTAAATTTTTAATTTATGCAACTGACATGTTCTGAAATCCTCGTTGTAATAGCTCTGCCCGTTTGACCAATATAACTAGCGTTACAACTGACATTTTGAGATTTTGTAAATGCCATTTCTTTTTAAGTTGTCTACTCTAGGCTTTGTATTGACTATTAAGTTTTTGAGGTTTATTTTATTTTTTTATATTGTCGAAATATTGATTGAATTTTTGTTCCATCAATTTCATTCCGAATGTAAGCGCCAAATACTGAAAAAACTGTTTAAAATAAATTGCTTGCACTCGCCTGATTTGATTTAATGTAACAAATGCCAAAAGTGACCATCTTCTACTTGACATTCACTGATTCTGTGGTAAATACTATCAACTGTACCTACTTCGAATATTTTCAGATGGTGAGGTAAAGTACTACGTAGATAACCTCCATTGTTACCATTTAGGATAATTGAAATTTTAATGATTTTGACTTGTGGAGACAAGGTATGAAGCCAGGATAAGATTTGTGTGTTGTTCAATGAAAAATATTCCGAGAATCCCGCCTTAAGTGAGTAAAGAAAAATGTGATACACTTCTATCAGTGAATGAATGGCCACCATAGTCTTCAAACCTTTCTTTCTACGGTTATTTGAAGAACGGAGTGTATCAAAATTAATAGACCAAACAACATTGAGGGCCTAACAAATAGGATAAGGATGGAGATTACTAATTTACATTTGAAAATGCATGTGCATGTCAAGTAGAAGGTGGTCACTTGTTGACTGTTTTGACTGAAACAAAATGAGCAGATACCTACTTTGTTGGCATTATCGGATTAAGTTTTAGGAAAGCTTCTAATAGAGCCCCACATGACCTAGATTACCGTCTTAAAGAAACAATTGGTGTAGCTACAGATAAAGGGGTTGCAGGGAGGGGGTTCAAAATAGCATAGAAAGGCGAAAAAAAAAATTCAATCAATTAAAGTCTTTCAGCGTTTTTTCAAAAAAATAACCCCTATAAAAGATATGAATTTTGTAGGTTACCTTTGAACAACCCTGTAAGTACATAGTCGGGTTAGTTACACCATTTATAACAGAAGAACCATTGGACTGATTTTACTGATCTTGGATTTATCGACTCCCTCTCCGCCACACGAATAGCAGAATAACTATTATAATATCGGAAAATTTCACAGACAATTTTTTTAAATAAATTATGTTCGGAAATCTGCTTTCTTCAGCAATTGATAGCTCCTTGTTACTTGTACAATGCGATATTGAATTTAATAAATTCGTATTCGTTTAGTAAAATGAATACAAGAAACGTAATAACGTTAATAAAATCCTAAATTAATGCTATTAAGCTAAACATGGACTTTTCAAAAGTATAAAATTGTATGCAATTATTTTCAAAAATAACCCCAGAATTTATGATTTTCTAAAAATTTCTTTTGTGTCCAATTAGTATGTAATAAGTGCTTCGGCTATAGCTAAAGCCAGCGTTCAGACTTCTTGGGCATCCATAATAAGGTTACAACTGATTGATAAAATTAACGTTTATAAAAATAATGAAGTGCAAGTGTGGTTTTAGTTTATTAACAATCAGAGTTTCTACATAGATGCGTACATGTTGTTACAAAAATTATTAAAATTCTATTTTCTCTTCTCTTCAAGCTAGTTAGGTGCACATAAAATTTACTTCTTATGTAATTTATACGCAGATACTGTTTATATCATTGTAAGTACGAATAAGAACTTCACCATCTGGGCTATAAGTTCACAAAAAATCAACAACTTGGAATCATCAGTCATGATTTATATTTTTTAGTTTGTAAAACACCTTTTCCATCTTAAAAAAGGAAATAATTATGTACCTATGTATATTCTTGTAATAAAAAAATCGGTTGTGTGCAAATCAGATTTCGTGCAGTGAGTGGTTCGTGTTGGTGCCTCCATCTATTTTTGGGTATTACTTTCGGTGAATACATAATAAGATGCCCATCTCCTCATCTAATTTCACGATGTGACATGTCTTGATCTGTGTATAGAGTATTCAAGTATTAAAGCAACACAAGCTATTCCAATACCACTGAAGAGCAATATAAATAAGCCCGCAACGTTTTGCACTTTAACACCATCCACTTCTACAGGACATGTTTTGATCTTTGGATTTTCTTTCCACCATCTGTTCATTATCTTCTCGTATTGATTAGTTTTTCTTAGTTCCTTAATGCTTAAAAAATAAAATAAATAATTAATTATTATGTGTAGAGTTTCAGTTATTTTGGTATCGAATTAACCAATAAACGGTCCTTATTTGTGAGGTGGTATATAAAAAGCATACCTAATTCATTTTGGAACGGCGGAAGAAATTAAAAAAAACTGTGCAGGATCGAGTCAGTCGCAATTAACAAAAATACGTTAACTTCATGGGGTCCGGTGAAACGTAGATGCTTGGTGCAGCAGAAATGATAAGAACGTTTTAGATAATGCTTGAAAATGAAAAAAAAAGTCGACAGAAAAGGTTAGAAACGAGGAAGTGTTAGAAAAAGTAAGAGATAAATTAAGAAAAAATAGGAGATTAATTAAGGAAACACTTAAAGTAAAAATAGAAGACATGAAAGGTTAGCTAAAGGCATATTCACCTATAGCCCAGTCAAAATAAACATCCGACTTAAGAAAAATTCGCATAGAGCTTAAAATTGGCAGAGACGTTGAGTACACCATTATAAATAAAATGTTAAAAATCCCCTTCCATCCTGCTTCTGAAAAAAAAATTTATAAAAGGTCAACGTGCAAAATTAAGTTTTTTTCCATTTTTCTCGAAAACGGTAAATTTTATTGTGAAAATAGATCAGACAACAGTTGTAGACCATACAATTCTCTACAATAATGGACTAGACACTTTTTCTCGTACGACTCACCATTCGTGAGATATCGCGGTTTTAACAATTACAAAATTTACATTTTACATAATATGCACTTAAATGCAGCCTGTACACGTCATTGGACGTTCAATATAAATAAAAATAAGAAACTATTGGTTTGTGTTACTTACACAATAAAACTTGTATAAATAGAATGAGTATTTTAAAATAAAAGACTATACTGTCAGTCAGTCCCTAATTCCCTTCGTCGGTAACCTTGTGGCAAGTGTGGCTAGGCAATGAGCTGGACCCAGAATATTGGGGTTGGAAATTAACAGATAATTATTTGGAGCCAATTCAAACTCTACTCCCGCCTGCTCCTGAAAAACTACTTAATACTATTTTTTGTAACTGCAAGACGGATTGTAATAAGAATTGCGGCTGTCAAACTTTTTTGTTCGCCAGTATGCATCAATTGTCAGGGTCAGATTTGCTCCAATATTGAATCAAAACTAACAGATGAAAATATTTATGATGTTAATGAAGAGACAATTGATGCATCCCATATCTTAGAACAGCGAACAGAAATTCTGTAAGCAAAAGAAAATGAAGATGAAGAAATAATTGTCGAAGTAGAATTAGATAATTATCTTTCATTTCATCATTTAGAAGAAAACAACCTATTCCACTTTGATCATTAGCAATATTACCATACTTTCAATCAATAGGATACGATCTGATCAAACTTTCTTTATCACAATAGATCGTGGAGTATACATACTGGCGAAACCACGTTAAAAAAAATGTGCCAAGTACATTACCTCATAGGTGGTGCGAAAATGTGTGCATATTTTGTAAAATATGAATTTTGTAATTGTTAAAACCGCGATATCTCATGAATGGTGGGTCGTACGAGAAAAAGTGTCAAGGTCATTTTTGTAGAGAATTATATGATCTTCAACTTTTGTCTGATCTATTTTCACGATAAAATTGACTGTTTTCGAGAAAAATGGAAAAAAACTTAATTTTGCACTTTGACCGATCGAAGGGGATTTTTGACATTTTATTTATAATGATGTATTTAACGTCTCTGCCAATTTTCAGCTCTATGCGAATTTTTCCTAAGTTATTACTTTTTTTGTCTATTTTGACTGGGTTATATTGCCAAACACGAAACTAAACGTTCAAAGTACTTTTCGGTAACAACGTTACCTACCTCGGGACTTATTTTCAGGTTGATGGTTGTTTCTACGAACATATGGAAGAAACAACTGAGGAAAATCCTTTATTACCATCCATAACTGATTTTTTTCATGAGCCGTTTCGAGAACGATTTGATTCACCTATGGTACTTTCCTCGAATATGTTAATAATATTTATACAATTTTCGATTTAAATTTTGGTAGTCTCCCTGACTTAAGTTAAGTGTACTGTTGAAATGGAAAAAGATGGGATGCTACCATTGGAGACTTTGGTTATAAAGAACGGGGATTCTCTATATTTTGATATCCATAGCAACCTCACTCACACTTGTAAATTTATACCCAAAGACTTGAATCGTTGTAGACAACATAAAATCGCTAGTTTCAATTTCCTTATAAATAGACAAGTTACTTTTCCACTTAATAAAATACGAAATTGGTTGTAATGAATGTAGTAAGAAATATATTGGACAAACTAAACGCTCTATTCAGGTTAGGTTTAAAGAACATTCAGTTCATGTCAGGTGCGATAAATTTCTTTACCGAAAATCATAGGATTAATATTGACAACTTTAAATTAGTAAAGGATATCAGAAACAATTATTTGCTAAATAGTTTTGAAAGTACTTCGGACGTTCAGTTTCGCGCATTGCCGTTGGGGTTTGAGCTACTTAGTACGTTCTACAACTCTGCCAAAGTTTTATTAGTTATTTAGATTCAGGCAAGCATTTTTCGCTGCCATTGTAGCATTCGCTATATATCAAAGTACATGTCTTCCTTTTTGGTATTTGATTTAAAATCATATTAATTTAACCATTCAAACATCTCCTTAGAATCTACTTTTTGCTTACCAGTTGTTCAATACTTTTTTAAGAGGTGAGTACTTTTGAACGCCTATAGCATGAGGTCTTTTTGCGAATTCCTCACCAGTAATTATCAAATCACAGTCAGTTAATTCCAAAAATTTCACATCGTATGCTTCTCCAATGTAAATGTATCCTTCATAACCGGATTTTGATTCCTTTATTTTTCTCAAAGCTTCGTCTAGAGATTGAGGTAAATGATGTTCATGTTCTTTAAGGAAACGGCTGTATCTGTTTCTTACGGGAACACTCCAGACAGCCCATTGTGCTTTTTCATACACAGAGTCATAATTTTTTAAACTTAAATTAACCCATTTCCTAAAAAGTATTAAAGAGAAAAGTTTTTAATATCAAAAGCTCCGATATTTAATAAAATAGTTTCACTGTTGGCCTTTCGATATTTAAATTGAATGTGTGGACTTTTGCAGCTACTTACTCATAAAGAAGTTCTTCAATGAGTTTCATATTCCGGAAATATTTGTGTGCACTGGAATTAATGTGCGGTCCGAACATGAGATGATTCTGATGTACCAGATCATGAATTGTGTTAATTCGCGAATACATTTTTGAAATAGTCATAAAAGCTGCCAAATTAGCAGTGTACACCGACACCATAATAAATCCAATCATGCACCATATTATTGCTGCCATCTTTCCAGAGAGATTTCTTGGAATTTCACCACCTCCTTGAGGTGTCAGCGATGTAATGCAAAACCAAAGACATTCTTTTAGGGTAAACTGTCTTTCCCGTCTATTTATGTCTCCACTGTTTCGGCCACTTAAGGGGCTCCAGTAGTCAAAAATCCAAAGTATTACACTAAAATTTATCCTTCAAACTATTGCGGCGTGAGATTTTCCTCACCATAAACAAATTATTGCGTATTGGGGTAAGAAGGATATATAGTTCATAAACATTTTTTAAAAGAAAAATATAATTTTATAAGAATTCATTTTCGCTTTATTTGCCTTTTAAAATTTGTATCTATTTAAATCTAATTGTTATGTGGCGGATATTGCCACGCTCGCCCTTATCCATAAAAATATTCATTTTGTACATTTGTAAATATTTTTTTAAATATATTTCATTATGTGTATATAGTTTGTCTTAACTGCATCTCGTCTTATTTCTGTGTCTAATTCAGTGACGGATTTAGGCTTGCTGCCGCCCCGCCCTAGGCCCCGTTTGATGCGTCGTACAATGGATTTCATTAATTTTGATCCAATATTTAAATATAACTAATAAACATGAAAGATAAATAATTTATATGCCTTAAATAGATAAATAATTAATATTTTTTTAAATATTAATCAATTTGAAAATTTCCTTTTTTCCTGGCTTTGGTCCTCGCAAAAACATCGATTATATCGTCATAATTAATTTCATGGACTAGTTGAGCTTCAATAGACAGTAATGTAAGAACATTAAGTCTATCTTGGCCCATGCTTGCGCGTAAATGTTTTTACTCTTTTTAGAGTGGAAAAAGATCTTTCTCCTGAATAATTTGTAGCCGGAATACTCAGAAAAATTCAGAGAACAATGTCCACAATCGGATAAACATCTCGAAGACTCCGTGAATACAATAGAATGCATATTTTTTGTGCAGATTTTCCGTTTTCGCTTACATACTTTAAGTTGAAAAAACTTTGAAATTTCATGAAAAATTATTTTTATAAACAAGAAATGTCCTGAAATTTTTGAAAGAATATCAAAATGGTGAATATTCAATACATGCAAATCCACAGTATTTTCATTTTACACTAAAGACAAATTAAGAAGTTATTAAGATTTAGTAATTTCAAAACGCTTTGTACACATGAGATTAATCTTATTAAAGGGAACAAAAAGTAAAGTAAAGAACATTAGGTACTCGATAAAGACTATAATTGATCTATTAAAAAATTAACATCTTACCCACAGATTAAGAAGTAAATTAATGAATTGAATTATAATACACTGAAAAACCAGTTAACTTCATTCAAGAGAAAAAATCTTGAACCAAGAAAACCATTTTGAAAAAAATGACTATCTTGAGTCAAGAGAAAAAACCCATAAACTAAAAAAATTTACTAAAACCAAGAAAAATTTCTTGGTTCAAGACATTTTCTCTTGAATCGAGTTAGGTAACTGTTTTTTCAGTGTATATTCCACAAATTTTTTTTTATAAAAACTAATTTAAACCAATTTTTGAAACGGATTGTCTTTATTTTTTTTCGTCTCTAAAATTCTGGCATTTCAAAAATTTTGCCGCCCTTCAAATTATGTAGCTCTAGGCCTGGGCCTCACGGGCCTAGGCGTAAATCCATCACTGGTCTAATTCGGTATCTTTGCTTTCCAATTTTTACTTCTTTTCTACCCTCTTTTACGCTTAATATTAAACACATCAATTTTTCAATACTTAATGTCTTACGTCTATACTCGTTTTTTATCTACCCCTTACAATAGCTTCTCTTCGAGGTTTTCAGATTTCACTTTTCTTTTGTACACTGTTAGATTTATAGCAACTCTTACAAATCACATATCCTTTTTTGACTTCTTAAGAAATCTCTTTCCAACCTCCTACAGTAGTCCTTTTTACTTGGTGTTATTCGAATCTTCATGCTCGGAACCAATTACCTCACCAATAGAAAATTACCCCTCTTCTCATTCCCGCACATTCACATATACCCACGGTCACTTTCCCTAAATTTCTGGTACCCTTCCTTCGAATAATACCAAACTAGAATCCTCAGAATCGGTTTCTTTACTATCTCCTTTTTCAAATAACCGATTCACAAAAACCCTTTTAATCCAGTCCAACGAGTTAGCCATTCATAGCCGTCTAGAGTCAACAATCAGTCATTCAAATGTCCACTCACTCTTTCTCTATTCGTCTTTTTCTTACTTAGCGTGTTTGTATATACTTAACCGACCAAAGTTATAAACGTTTACTACGGAAAGCCTGATGCTACATAGACTAAGAAAATGTAGATTTTAGAAGACTTAGTTACATCCTGGATCATTAAATTGCCAAATGTGAATCGCGATTGGGAATTTACTAGTTCTTTTTAGTACACCAAAGGATACTTACAGAATATAATATAATTTTACAGTGGAGTGTTGTTTAGTGACCATGTGAAGTGTGCACGGCACAGTTATGCAGCGTTATCCCTACCACAAACTCATCAACAAATTCAGATACGGAAACATCATGTCGAAAACATGTTTTAAAATGGTATAAGGTATTAAAAAAGTGTGAGAGGACGTAAGAGAATATTAGCAACACTTAGAATTACTAACAACAAATCAACATAGGAGGATAGAATAGATACAATAAAACAACTGTTGAATTAGAATCGATATCAGATGACTGAATTTGTTTATGTCAGTCATGTCTTTCATCAATTATGTTAAGTTTATTTGAGACGTTTTGTTTAACAAATTTAAATCCTGTCTGTATGCCCAAACTGGTTTTCTCCTATTTTTCTCTTAACCCAATTTGGGATAGATAGAATTTTTACACAATATATTAATACATTTTCAATACCTATGCCTTTTTTAGTCTCGAACTATTGAAAACACTTAAATATGTTACATTTCCTTTACATTATTCCTGTCAAAGCCCCTTTAAGTTCCTTATGCTTAATACAATCAATTTAAAAGTTGCTATCGAACATAAGTTTACCTTGCAAGCAGATATGTTCCTATAAATATTAACCATACTTTTCCGTCAAGAATTTGGATATACCGAAAAATATCAGAGTCACTTTTTAGCCTTTTTGCCAACATTTTAAATCCCCTAAAATCGTCCACTGGAATTGTAAAATCAATCACACCTTCGGTCTGTGTTGTTACGGGTATGGACCCTAACAAAATATCTGCTTTTTTATGAATAAGATCTTTTATGCCACCAGTCCATTGTCCATTTATTGGTTCACCAATGGTAGTAGCTATCTCTAAGTCGTACGTAAAGTTATATTTCCCTACTAGCACATCCATCAGATCAATATAAAAACCACTCATATTATTTGGTGCAGAATAATTCACATAAATCATAGGTTCTTGCTATAATAAAGAATATATGATACTTTAAAATGTATTGGGGACGTGTGTATGTATTTTATTGAATAAGTTATCATAAGCGAACATTAATAAGAATTTTCTAGAGCGCAGTGAACAGTTCTCAAACAGTATATGAGTCTATTTACATTTATATAATGCGTACTTACTATTGGGCCTGTAATTATGAACTTACCAAAACAGCTAAAATTTTCAATTTCGGGAGCCTTACTTGAAAGGGCAGTGGAGGCGCTTCAGATGGTGGAACAATCATAGTCCACTTCTTGGAATAACAAATACCGTCCTTTCTCCCACTTTTGTGGCAAACGAAGGAAAATTTCATGTCCATAAGCAATAAAAATCGTAAATAAGCTGTCATCCATAATTCGCTGGATTTATACTGAAAATTTAATTGCTGATAAACTTTACATATGTTGAAAAATTGCTGAATTAGTATTAGTTCCATAATTGTTTTTGTTGCTGGTCGTTCAAAACGCATTATTTAAAGATTTCTAAGTTTGTTTGTATTCAAAAAGTATACTACAAAAAATTTTTAACCATCGTCAGAACGCATCCTGACTGAATTTAATAATAGTAAATAAGTAAACGTTGCAGAATAAAAAAATATTTCAGAAGTTTTTATTAAAACTTGCGTATATTTCTACCTGTTAGGTCTTGTTCACGAGACATATAAACAAAACCAACTTGTTCTGATACAATAATATAATATAAATACATATAATAAAACAATCTTTCTCCATTAAATTAACAGCATTACATAATCTTATTCACAGATTGTTAACTTACCCCTTAAGCAAAGAAAATCACAATAAAGAATTAAATTTAATAAAACAGATTGCATGCAACAATGGTTATAAAACTAATGTAACAGATAAACTAATTAATAATGAGAAGAAAAAGATGAAAGAATACAATTTATTAACTACGTTCAAAAAGTATTGGACATTGGTAAAGAATTGAATAAAACAGGGGTACAAACCATTTCAATGAACAACAATAATACAGGAAAAATACTAGTTAACAATAAACAATAATGTAGTTA
The DNA here is from genome assembly GCA_029378335.1 of Agrilus mali. Taxonomy (NCBI): domain Eukaryota; kingdom Metazoa; phylum Arthropoda; class Insecta; order Coleoptera; family Buprestidae; genus Agrilus; species Agrilus mali. The sequence continues at coordinate 18,727,088 of CM055659.1, forward strand.
TTTGAAAAAGAGCGGTGTTTATAAACCACCCTATAAAATGAAAGCTTTCGAGAAGAAAGCCCTGGATTCAGCACCATTAAAACCGAAGCATTAGTTTCGGTACGTAGATGACACATTCATCATCTGGCCACACGGAAGGAATGCCCTAGAGGAGTTTCTACATCACATCAATGGAGTACACGTCAACATCAACTTCACCATGCAGATGGAAAAAGACTCCATCTTACCATTCCTGGATGTTTTAGTAAGGAAGAAACCGGATGGCTCACTAGGACATGAAGTCTACAGGAAACCTACACATACGGACTTAATGCAGAATCCCATCATCATCATCCAGCACAGAAACAGAGTGTTATCAACACCCTCGTTCATCGAGCACGGATCATCAGTGAACCAGAACAACTCGGAGAAAAACTGGATCACCTACGGGCTGTCTTTATCCAAAATGGCTACACAAGAAGACAAATAGAACGAACAATTAACAAAATCCCGCAACCCGAGGAGAAAGAAGAATATCTAGCGACAGCCTTCCTACCCTATGTGAAAGGATGCACTGACCAAATTGGACGAATCCTAAGGAAAAGAGGAATAAACATAATCTTCAAGGGCTCTCAGAAAATTGGATCAGCTTTCCCGAAGCATCAACACAACAAGCTACAAGGACCAGGAGTATACAACATCCCCTGCACATGCGGCAAGGTGGTCATTGGACAGACAGGACGACACATCAACACTAGAATAAAAGAGCATAAGAGCGATTTCACACACCAGAGATGGGAAAAGCCAGCAGTGGCGGAACATATTGCCAACACAGGACACGAAATACAGTGGAACGAAACCAAGGCACTAGCAAGAGAGGGAAGATTTTGGCCTAGATTATATAAGGAAGCAACAGAAATACAAAAGCACCCTAACAACTACAATCGGGATCATGGAGTGGAAATACCAACCATTTGGAAGGGACTCATTACAAAAAGCCAACGACCGCAGCAAAACTTCACGCTTCATGAACTACCAACCACGTCACAGCTCGGGAACTTGGAACGGATCACGGATCAGCGACCACCAGGCATATAAAAACCAAGAGCAGCACAAGATTTCCAGTTTCAGAACTTCTGAAGAAGAGAGCGATATGACTCTCGAAACGTCAAGACAAGTAAAGCGACAACGTGGGAACCAGCCCGGAAACCATTGGACAAACGACGCCAACCACGGAAGCCTGCAGACCAAACCCTATAAAAATTGTTATGTCATTTATATAGGGCCAATAGGTTGAAATGTAGAATGTAGATTCAGAGAACATTTAAAAGACATTATTGATAAAAACCTAAAACAGGAATGAGTAACCATTGTTTAGAAATTGTAACGTTTTTTTCTGTGAAATATTCCGTTACAAAAACTTAACTTCTTTCTATTCCGTTTGTGTTTGTCTTAGTTCAGTTTTGTTGATCACTTCTTAATGTTGATCGACCTTCCGTCTTATCACTAAGATTAACAACTTTTGCGCAGGACTACGCGATCGATGGAAGGCTCGATGAATTTTTCCGGTCGGTGCTCGAGGCTTCTTGTTCGATCCTTGGTGCTGAGAAGACGTGTGTGTGTGCTTTTTTCTGTTCGTGCTTTCCTTTGTGCGAACCTCTTACATGTTTATATACATATTTTCAAAATTTTTTTTGTTGCCACGAGGCATTTCGTAATTCTAAATTTATCTTTTGAATCCTTTGGGCCTTTGTGACAAGTTTGTAAATCATTAATTAATTTAGTTTTTTTACACCTTTTTTTTTGGTAATTTCAATTTTTAAACTTTTTGCTTGTGGTATCTGATGAGAAAATTGTGTACCCTTCCGTTCCTTCTAATTTTTCTAGTATTGACACTTTAACTTTTAATTGATGTTTTTTTTTAGTTGATGGTGGAAATATTTATTTTACATTTAGGAAAATTTTCACCTTTTGTTTGTTCAGTGTATTTGTCATCCACACCCTAGTTGGGTTCCCGACAGACTGTAAAGTTGCGATTACGGGTTGGGGCGAAGACTCCTGGAGTACGCTCAACCAGGCCAGGGGAATATTTTAAAATCAATCGGACCAACCAGAGACTAGCCAATTAAGACCTGCAGGCGACACTGAATAGTTATCAAGGTTGGTCACCAAAATCCTAAGTATTGTCTGGCCCCGCTCTCACAGACTAAAAGTTCTCTCTACACCCGGAGCCCAGCGGCAGTCTCAACAATGACGTAGGGAACACTTTTGGGTGGGTAAGTTTTTTTTATGCATTTTTGTATAATATACACTTCAAGTTTTTTTGTGTTATTGCGTCAGGGTTTTTAGGAATCATCCATTTTCATATTTAATTAACTTATTATTGTTTTAACTAGCAATAACCAATAACGTTAAAAAGTGAACCATCAGTTAGATGAACAAAATATACAATTATTACACGCCGAAAACAGAGGAAAAATTTAAACATAACGTCACAAATGACCATCAAGAATTCAATAAATACGCCGTAATTCATTATTACTTGGATTTTTCAGCAAACAATGGTTAACACTACTGTTTCAGGTATAATATTTAGTATTTACTCTGTTATACTGGTAAACGAGGCCTAGCAAGCCAAAACATACGTAGAGGTTTAATAAAAACTTTAAAAACATTTATTTCACAACGTTTAAGTGCCTATTTACTATTATTATTACAAATATGTTTTATAAAAAACCGAGTGATATTTCGATAAACATTACCTTCTATTGTCCAAAATATATCTTTCAATTGCTAAAAAATTACCTTTTCAAAGTATCGATGAAATGGAAGTGGTCCTTTGGGAACAAAATTTTGTTGGTATTCGTCTTTGCACGACAAATATGTTAAATGTTCTGAAAGTGGAACGTCCTTGTTGAGCTTACTACAAAGATAATTTGTTGTTATTGACATCTATTAATATACAATACTGCAATGACAATCGTCAGTACACTTACTAAATTGCGATGAAAGCGTTGAATGTTATTTCGAAATAAAATATGTCAACAATACTGAATTTTAAACCTTTCTTTGAAACGTTTTCTACGAGTGAAGAATATTTAGATTTTTTTACTGAAGAAGGAATGACTGGGTTGACAAACATAACGTTGGAATATTTGTATTTAGAAATTAAATCTTCTTCTTCCAATGTATAAATGTACCAGTTGATATATTTTTTGGATTTATGGTTTTCGACAACATGATTCAGAAACCATGTTGCATTATATGATTGTCCAAAAAATAAAAAATGCAAGTATCCTTTTGTAATAAGTTCAGATATTTTTGGTTTTATATTGGTATCAAAAATTATTATTGTCATCCTGTATATTGCTCGTTGGATATCTCCAATTGCCGCTAACAAATTTAAAAATTACAAAAACTAGAGTACAAATCATTATAACTCAAGCTTTTAACAAAAAAAGTGAAATAAAAATAAGCCTTTTAGTTTGCAAAAAATTTTCAGTAGCTTTTACACGTGTTAGAGATGATAAGAAATAGAACATGAACGTAAGTACTAGTGCATTTAAAGAAAACAACATTGAGAAGAAACCTTTAATTTCTTCTTCTTTTCTTCATTTATTTCTTCTTTTCCTTTCATACTTATATGGTTTTTATAAAAGACGAAATTTGGAATGCATGCATGTATTATTTCGTATATTAATACAATATAGAATAACAAACTTTTTCAAAGGAAAATTGTAACCTTAGTTACTCATAAATCACCGTTGTTTTGCTTTCTTGATTTAAATAAACATCTTTTTTGAAAAATTTTCTTCTCAGCACTCACGGAAGTTATTTTTTTAATAGCTTCTTTCAAACAGTCAATAAATTTTAATTAACTGAACGTAAAGTAAGGCCAAGTACCTGAAGGAGGGTGCATAAATAGCCAATAATTAACTTACTATTAAAGAGACTATCAACAATTAAAACTGGCTTATATATTATTTGTTGCTCTGTGATTTTTCCTAACTGCAGTGAGAGAACTGTATGTGGCATATACCCATTGACAGAAACAGAACCTCTAAAATTAACCAGTTCTTGGAAAGTTACTACACTGACAACTGGAATACCTAAAGTAGTTGAAATGTTTTGAACTAATAAATTTATTGTTGTGTTGAAACTTGTGTCCAAAATCAAGTGAACTGGCTTGTGGGCACCTAAAACTCCATCGTAAGCTCTGCAAACTAAAACAACCAGTGTTTTCATAGATTACGTTTTACTTATCTCTTTCCTAATTGGAGAGGGATGTATGACTATTTTTTTTTGTATCAAGACAATTATTAAAACATTTCAGAATTCCTTTTTCAAAATTTTCTACATAGGTTGCCACGATTTAAGAAACGAAAGACGTAGGGTGCGTTATTATTATCTGACTAGAAATATTTTGAAATTAATTATTCTACCCCTGCTGTTCAATAAATTAAAACTCAAAGCTATTTAAGGAGCTAAAATGTTTATTAATCTAAAACCCACACCTTGTGAAGTAAAGGGTTCTTTAAGGCTAAAAAATAAATTAATTGATAACTAGTTCCAAATTTTTTTATAAAAAGTTGTACGAACATAGGTTTTATAGTTAGAAATGATGATAAAATTGCGGATATGGAATTAGTGTCAGGTACATGTTTGTTAGTTAAATGAAAATTGCTTGAATACAAACTTAGAGGGGTATATCTGAGGCCTATTAATTAATAGTCAATAATTACTATACCATATACTTTTTTTCAAGTTGATGGGCTATTAGAAGTATATGAATTAGTAGAAGGAATTCAATTCTGAAACTTGGGCTCATTTGGTTATTGTTTATGCCGCTTCTTCTAAAAATACTTTCCAGTTCGATTTACATCCGGTTATACCGGAAGTCGACACCAACTTTGTTATTTTAAATGGAATGGTATATTTTTTACGCTGAATTCGAATAAAACGAGTTATTATAAGGTATGTTTCATAACCAACTTGTACACCTATATTGATTGGTTTGTGAGTTAATTTAATTTATAGAAAAAAATCGCTACCGCAACCTAAATTATAAAAAATCATAGCTTCCACAAAATACGACTCAGACTGTTGAAATTTTCACTAGCAATAGCTGAATATTAGTGCTAACGCCTTGACAAAATTGAACTAAATAATTTACACAGGGCGGTTAAAATAAAATTCTAAAGTTCAAGAACTTCAAACACGAATAACCTGTTTTTCAAATAGTACCTACCATATTTTATTTTTTCAATCGATTCCTTTCTTTATCCTCTTTCGATTTATATAGATACTCTCTACTGTTTTATTTGAAAATTTTGAGTAATTAAGAATTTTTAAAATATAGATAATTTCATTATTTTTGGTGTAATGAGTCGCATTTTCGATTAATTTCTGTTGGCAAAAGATTTAATTGAAGTATTTGTTATAAACATTTGTCTCGAACATATCCCCAACAAAAAATTAAGCGATAAAAAAGGTGTTGCTGTGATTTTGCTTTGATTGTCGTTAGTTGTCAATTGTCTAAAGCACACTCTTATTGCGCCAAAATTAATAAAATTTTCTATATTTCAAAAATTCTAAATTACTCAAAATTTTTCAAATAAAACAGTAGGGAGTATTTATATCAATCGAAAGAGGATAAAGAAAGGAATCGATTGAAAAAACAAAATATGATAGGTGCCATTTCAAAAACCAAGTTATTCGTGTTTGATGTTCTTAAACGTTAGAATTTTATTTTGAACGTCCTGTATAAATTTTTAGTTTAATTTTTATTTTTAAAAAGATTTACACTAAATTTTATCTTTTTAAAAAATAATAAAATTTTTAAACCGGTTTTGTAGTTTGTAAAAATTTTTTGGGGAAAGGGTATGATTCTTTCAAATTTACACTTAGTAAAATCATTTTTTTTCTATGAAATTTAAATTTATAGGTTTTAAACCAAAGAATTGGTTAAAAACTTACATTTACAATTACACGTTTTTTTTCGAAATTTCAGCTAAAAAATTTTTACCATTTCTATTTAAAATTTTTAACAAGTTGGTGCACTGCCGGTTATCATCCATGATTAAATGAACTTTGAAAAATAAAATTTTTAAAGGGGTAAACAATAAAAATCAGCTACAAATTACAAAATTTTGAATTCCTCCAAACTAATTTAAAATACTTTTAAAAAAAACCCAAAAATTCTTGAAAACCCCTTATTTGGAATTATTTAAAACAAAAGAATAATATACAATTTAAAAACCTATTAAACTAAATACTTAATTACTAATATATAAACATTTTATTTTATTGAGTACATACAACTATCACTTTTACATATTTCATTGATTCTATCGATACTTGGTTGCAATTGATCTTAATTTTTACGTATAAAAACACTTTTATTTATTATTTTATTTATACAGTGTGTTGTCTTTTAGTAAAGTGTTAATTAATTATAGCGCTGGGGTGTATCTAAGTTTGTATTCAAGCAATTGTCATTCAATTAACTAATATGAACATGACACCAGTTCCATATCTGCAATTTTATAATCATTTCTAACTATAAAACCTGTTAGTACAACTTCTTATAAAAACTAGTTATCAGTTAACGTATTTTTTAGCCGTGAAGAAACCTTCCACCACAAGGCGAAACGTCGGTAATGGTTTTAAATTAATAAACATTTTAGCCCCTTAATCAGCTTTGAGTTTTAATTTAGTGGCATTTCAAAATTTCATAAGCTAAAACTATAGGAGACAATTTATTTTGAGGAGTTATGTAAAAGGGGTCGAAATTTTTTTGTGTATATTCCAGGGTCGAAGCTTATCCACTCCACGGTTTCCGATTTAATTCTTACAAGTGCTTCTAAAATTAGTAGCAATTATTTTCTATATTTTACTCCGTGATATTTAAATTTATTTAATCAAATAATTATTACTTATTCTTATTGAATCAACATTAAAATTAATGTGATAAGGGGCTGTTCATAAAATACGTCACGCTAAAATTAGCTTTTTTGACCCCCTCTCCCCCGGTTGTCACGCTGTGTCACACTTTCCGTGACACCCCTGTAAATATTACGTCACAATAACTGAACCCCCCTGAACATGATAAGTTTTGATTGATAATACCCAAATTTTGATAGTCAAAAATATTTATTTTATTTTCATAATAAAATTTAAATAAATTAATAAATATCTTTTGTAACGAACAAATAAATAATATTTCTATTTATCAGAAGTCCAGAGATTCTGTAAAAATTCAGTAAAAACTTTTGATGAACGGCGAATGTCACGTTGCTGTAGACCCCCTGTCCCCCCTTGTCAAATCCTGTCACACTCAGTAAGACCCCTCACCTCCCTTTTATGCGAACATATTCTATGAACGGCCCCTAAGATGAAATTTCAAATAAGTTAGAAAATAGATGTTGAATGCAAACTTCAATACGAAATAAAATAGAGTTAAAAACTTACATGATTCTACAATTGACTTTTTATTCGTCAAATTTACATCTACATATTGGTAGTCTAATTTCATTCCGTAGCTGTCGTTGTTGTGTATATAATTTATAGCTGTTCGAGCTGCATTTTCTGCTCTTTGATCATCTTCATGATTAATATGTACTTAAAATGAAATAATAAAATGTGTAATCTATTTTTAAGCTAGATTTTATAATAAAATTATCAGACTTACAAATTACAATATTTTCAGAAGCCTCCAAACTTTTGGTCAATGAAATTAAAATGTAAAATAAACACAGCAGAAACATTTTCTTCGAAAGCCTGATGTCCTTATGTAGGTATTATTAATATTATTGTCGTATTTTATAAAAATATAGGTAATTGCTGGGAATAATTAAAATGGCGTAATGGTTTCCGTAAAGATAATGAAATGTGATAGCCAATGAAGAATGTGTCTTACTAAAAGCATATTTTACTGCAATTCAAAACATCTGATTTTGTAACAATAAAATTCTTTTAGTATCACTTTTAATGAGAAAAGCTAATTTAATCTGATCTACCATACAACGTTTCCTCTGTTACCTATCATTTAATGTAAATTTTATGTTTTTATTTACCAAACAGGGAAGGTAGGATGTAATTACCCTTTAAATAAGTTAAACATGTATGCACTATTACCAGTGGCGGCTCGTGGTCGAATACGAAGGGGGTTCACAAAATGAAGAACATGTAATCATCAAAAAGAATTTCACAGTGAGGCATATGATTTTACCAAAATAGTAAACCAATTTTTAAAATGGTCATTGTTGAGATAGCCCAGTAACATTTCAGCTTGGTTATATCTATGATAATCATTTCCTATAGAGTCTATAATACATTCCAGGCATCCTTTAAATGTTCTGCGTTTTCGTAAACATTTTTTACTGTTCGAGTGTTATATGTAGTTCCACCTGGTTGGCCGCGGCGACCGAAAGCAGACTTGAACAGACTGTTGGATACCCGCGCCGGCGCAGCGTACACATGCTTTTCGTTCACTGCACCTAAACGCTGTATGTTGAGTGTATTTTATCTTCCATTTCACGCGTCCGACTGCTCTCTTTTTAACACACAGAGTACCGCTCTCGCGATATGTTCAGGATCCAACTTGAACCGAAAAAGTTAGCTAATTTCGTCAGCGACAAGACAACAATTTAAATATTTTCTATGGGTTACGGGTTGGTGTTTTGTATGTAATTATGAACTATGAGGGTAATGGTAAAAAAGGTAGTACCTATATTATACGATAATTATCAATTATATTATAAATATTAACAGGATAATGTAGGTAGTTCAACTTTTAAGGGGGTTCACTGATCAAATGCACCTACAGTAAAACCGCCACTGACTATTACCCTACCGTAAAGAACAAACCCCAGAAGGAACAAGAACTCAGAAACATACATTGTATAAATAAAATATAAAAATATTTACGGCAGGGTTAATGTATTAGTTTCCATATACCTATGAAAACCACCTAGATAAAGCCTCAAAAAGTAGGAGGCGAACCGTTGGGTTCGTTTTTAAAATAAAATAAAAATTTTATACCCTTATTCGGCTCAGATTATTTTGTTGACTCCAATCAGGGGAAGAATTGTGCAATATAAAGTTAAATTACTCCATACTAACATCAACAAAAATAAAAAGCTAACCATGATGGGAAATTTGGAGATTAAAATAGCTATAGATTATATAAGAATTTGAATATGGTAAAGAAGCAGCTAGAATTGGGACCCCCACTCCTACTTAGCCAGCTTAATTAGTAAACATAAGTATACTAAGATTTTTCGACACTACCCAGTCGTACTGACGGTTCGGTGTATTTGAAGATTTCCCCTCTTAAATATTTGTTAGATTTTAGTATTGTACTACTCATGATAACGGACAATTCCCGAAACAATTGTCGACACTCTTAATAAATCTATAGGTGAACATTTCTTTATTTTTATTCTGTAGAATTACTACAATGTTGATAGTTAAATATGACAAAAACAGTTAAGCAACTTAGTGCAAGTGTATTTTTAGTTTATTAACAATTAAAGTTTCTACAATGGTAATTTGAAAAGTATTATATTTGCTACTCTATTCTAAGGTATTATTATTTAACTGGAATGTACAGTGTAAACTCTTTATACCGTCACTCGCTTTAACGACAAACTCCTTATAACGTTGCATTTGTTTGACTTTGGTTGGTTTACCTTGTTTTCTATACAATAATACACTCTATATAGCGCCACGCTCACTCTATTTAACGACAATGATGCGGCATTATAAATGATTAAGTAGCACTTTCTAAGTTGATAAGAACTGCAGCTCTGAAGATTCGTTTGTTTGCTGCGTTTACATCGACTAACGTGTCGGGGATTCTAAGAAATGTTGTTTTTTGTTTTCATAATTTATAAATATTAGTACATAAATAGGATCAGGTGGGGTAATTGTGAACGATTTTGGAAGTTTGACTTTTGAAGCTCGATGTAGGTATCTTAGATCAAGATTAAATTTAGGCGACTATTTGATTAAGTTAGGTCCTTGTTTGGTTTTAAGTGAATTTCTGTTGTTAAATATGCCAATTCGGATTTTTTTTGCAAAAACACTTAAGTTTACAATTACCCCTTCACTTATTAACGCAGTCGAAAACTTAGGGGTAAACGTGAACAATCATCTTGTTTGCACTGGCTTTATAAATGTTTTTAATGGGGCAAAAGTAAACAACTCGCTTTTAAATGTGAATTCCAATGAAAATTGTATTTATAAAGCCATTTTCAACATTACCCCAAAAATTATATATTATGTAGAAATATTTTCACTGTTTAACATAAAATATTGCGACACTCTTCCTCTGCTGTTTAGCGCGCTAAAGCATCCAACCGTCAAAAGTCAACACCACAGTCTATAACTCCCATTAGTTGGAATAATCAAGAGTCCTATTTCATCGAAATTAAGAGCCTGTTTACAATTACCCCACCTTATCTTACATATTATTATAGAATAGTAAATAATATTTTTTATTTCTCTCCATTTAACGACCATTCTTTATAACGTCGATAAATTCTCAGTCCGTTAAGTGTCGTAATATAGAGTTTACACTGTATTTTATTTAGTAAGTTGCAGTAAAACGTTGGTACTGGTTCATGAGTGCGAGTCAGGTCTCTTGCAGTGAGTGTTTCGTGTTAATACCCTGTGATACTTATCTTCGTCATTATTCATTGTCTTTCCCAAATATTTCTGAGTGATAGTTTTGTTGAATAGGTAAATTGCCAACTATATTCTCGTCTAATTCTGCGCTATGATGCGTTTTGGTCTGTATACATAATATTCAACAATTAAAATAATAGAAGCTATTCCAATACCAGTGAATAGTAATATAAATAAGCCGGCCACGTTTTCCGTTTTAACACCATCCACTTCCATAGGACATGCTTTGATTTTAGGATTTTCTTTCCACCATTTGTTCATCATCTTTTCATATTGACGAGTTTTTCTTAGTTCTATGATGCTTAGAAATGATAAATAATTAATTTATACCATGTGGAGATTTAGAGAGGTGCAAAATCATTGAAGATATATGGGTGGCGAAAACAGAAAAGTTTGACGTTCAAGAAGTGGTCTCGTACTTGAATAACGAAAACGACGTGGGTTGGAAAGATTACTAACAAGGAATTATTAGAAAAAATAGGAATATTCAATAAATGGAAAAGAAATTAAACTACTTGTGGTATATTATATATTGACAGAAAATAACACGGACGATTTTGCATATAAACAATTAAGTAGCTAAGATAAATGAAATGCTGGGAAGAATATGGGGGAACAGGATAAATTTTATGTAGAAATAACTGGGAAAGAAGCGTGAAGCTATTCAAAACATTAGCTAAAAGTATGGTCTTTTATGGTGTGGAGATATAGGAATGGAGAGAGTAGAGGCAAGTAGAAAATATTTATAAGAACTACATAAAATGACTGCTGTCTTTACACAGAAGAACTCCGCATTGTATTCCTAGAAGGGAAGCGAAATGTGGGAAAATGGTAGAGGGTACAAAGAAAAAAGATGAAAGATGCAAAGATATAGAAAAACAAATGACAAAATTTCAACAAAACAACAAAGACAACAAATTAAACATAAACAATGTAGGCAACTTGTTGATTCAGGAACGAAGCGTAGACTGTATCGATTAAAAAGAAAAAAACTTTTGGGTGTTTCATTTCCACCATTTTGGTGGGCGGGCTGTCCCCCCCGACCTACACTCTTGGGCAAAGTCGGAGGGGTAGGGCGCAAGGCCCTCTTCAGCCTCCTTTAGGAATAGTGGGAATGGGTGGTGGTGTGGGGGAAGAAAGATGAGACGGATGAAATGAAGACAGAAGGGAAGTGAAAGACTATCTGTAGAATATTACTACCCCAGCATTTGCCTAAATGATCCAAGGAAACCACAGAGAAACTTGGACCAGAGTAGTCGGGCCCCGGAATCGAACCGGTGACCTCCCCAATGCTAAGCAATGACCTAGACCAGGGGTGAGCAACCTTTTTAATCAACGGGCCAATTTAAAATTTAAAATTTTTTGGCGGGCCGCACATAAAGTAACACTTACCTACATAATTTACAAAACTTTATTTATAATAAACAGAATAAAAAAAAGTAAAATTAAAAACAAGTAAAGATTTCATATACAAATTTTAATGCAAAATTAAAATAAACAAGAAAAGAATAGAAAAACGAATTTACTTGAAATTTTTAATGAAAAGTTTGGCACTGTTTTTTCGATACGCAGCTTTCTAATCGTGCATCACTCAGTCTTGATCTTGATAAACTAATGTTTGAAATAAAATTTATTTTATCAGGAAATGCTATTTCTGCAACAGCAGTCAGACATTCTTTTATCATCTCTCCATCTACAAAGATTTTCATTTTTTTGCCAGTATTTGATTTAACTTATCTATACGGAGTTGTCCTGTTAAGTTTTTATATTGTTGTTCATGTTTTGTATGTTAATGCCTTTTTATGTTATATTCTTTTAATGTCGACACAGTCTCTGAACATATTAAGCATACAGCTTTATCTTTGACGAAAGTGAAATAATAATCAAATTTCCACTTTTCTTAGAAATTTCTGTGCTCATCTGCAACCTTCCGTTGTTTTGTTTGCATTTACGACGTGCTATTATGTATTACAAACTTGAAGTTAAAAAAAATTGTAGGAAAACCTAACCGCCACAAAAAATTGTTTCGGTTTATAGTAGGATGTACTACAATTTTATTATAATTAATTTTATAACAATATATTGATGGGAGAAATTCGCAAGCGGCCCGCGGGCGGCGTGTTGCTCATCCCTGATCTAGACCACTAGACCATGCCGCTCAGTGTATCGAGAAAGGAAATTTAGAGGGTATTCATACAAAAGGGTTGTTAGTTAAATAGATGTGATAGAAAGAAAAGTACTGAGAGTAAGGCTGATGCACTAGTTGTATAAATACGTAGAATTGAATAGATAATAGGAAAGTACAGAATTCAAAAGAAAGCAATAATAAAACCAGCTAATAGAAACGGATGCATGCAGGTACAGGTGAAAGTGAAATTCTAGGTAAAAGTAGTAATAGCGATAATGGAACAATAGAAAGGAAACAAACGCACATACAAGATAAAAAGTCTACATTAAAATGACATTTACAAACACAATAAGAAAAATAAATTTGAAATAAAATATACAAAATATTTACAAAAAGTTGTGCGTTTACCGCCACAAAGTAAACTATGAAGAAAAATTAAGGCGATTACCAGAAGGGGGCGTAAGAAGGAAGGTAAGGAGGAAAAGGTATTGAGGTTTAGAATAAAAAACAAATATGACGTGGAGAAGGACGAGGCTTTAACGAAAATAGCAATAAATAAAGGACAAATGGATGAGTGGAAAACAAAGCAATTTGGTATTCGTAAAATGGTATGGAAAAGATGTAATGAAATTTTAAGAGGTAAGGACGAGATACCCGAAAGGGATAAGGGAGTTTCTATGGGAAGATTGGCAAGGGCATGGCGTGTCGGGATATCTAAAAGAAGGGAAATTATAGAAACAGTGGCTAGATTTAGAACGGGTAATGGGTATAATGAGAATAACTTTTGCTTGGAAGAAGGGTGTAGACGTAGAGTATGCAGAGGGAAGGTATTTTAATAATTCATAATAGTAATTTCTAATCACTCAGAATCAATTTTAACATATTTTTTATACTTACAAGTCGTTCAATATTTTTTTAAGAGGTGACAATTCTTGTACGGCTATAGCATGAGGTCTTTTAGCAAATTCCTCCTCAGCACTTATTAAATCGCAGTCAGTTAGCTCTAAAAATCTCACTTCGTATGCTTCTCCAGCATAAATATATCCTACATAGCCTCTTCTAGAGAATGTGGCAACTTGTTTTCATACTCTTCAAGAAAACGGCTGTAACTATCATTTACTGGAACACTCCATAGAGCCCACTGTGCTCTTTCATACAAAGATTCATAATCTTTCAAACTCAAATTCTTCCATTTTCTGAAAATGTTATGTCCTGTTAAATATTTTATTGATTATCTTTCCAAAAATTTGAATAGAATCATTCTTGAAATATTTGTAACTACTTACTCATAAAGAAGATCTTCAATGAGTTTCATATTTCGGAAATATTTATGTGCACTGGAATTAATGTGCGTGCCATATATCAGATCTTGCTGATTGAATAGATCGTGAATTGTGTTGATGCTCGAATACATTCTTGAAATAGTCATAAAAGCGGCCAAATTAGCTGTGTATGCTGAAACCATAATAAATCCAATCATGCACCATATTATTGCTAACATTTTTCCAGAGAGATTCTTTGGAATATCACCGCCTCCTTGAGGTGTTAACGATGTTATGCAAAACCAAAGACATTCTTTGAAGATAAACTGTCTCTTTTCAGTGTTTATGTCTGTGTTATTTCTACTACTTAGGGGACTCCAGTAATCAAAAATCCAAAGTAGTAAACTAAAATTTATCTTTCGAATTATTACTAATTCTGTGTACCAAATGTAAGCACGAATCTTCAATTGATCAGTATTATCTACGTGATATAGAATGAGTGTGCGTTAGGACAGAGAAGTATAAAAAGTATAGTTCATAAACATTTCATTAGAGAAAGGAAATAGTTTACCAAGAGCTAAGCCAAAATTTCATTTCATTATAGAAATCAATTCAAAATTCGTTTTCTGCTATTATGAGATATTATTTACCTTGCCAGTAGATATATTCCTATAAATCCCTAACCACACGTCTCCGTCAAAAACTTCGACATATCGAAAAACTTTAGTGTCAGTTCTCAGTTTTTTTGCTAACATTGCAAATCCTTGAAAATTGTCTACTGGAATTGTAAAATCGATAATGCTATTTAGCCTGTGTTGTAACAGGTATGGACCCTAGCAAAATATCTGCCCTTTTATATACAAGACCACCTACACCACCAGTCCATTGTCCGTTTATTGGCTCACCGATGGTAGTAGCAATTGCAACATTGTACGTGAAGTTGTACTTCTTTGCTAGCACATTCATCAGATCAATATAGAAACCACTCATATTATTTGGTGCAGAATAATTCACATAAACCATCGGTTCTTGCTATGGTAAAAAAATGTAAAATATTTAGGTACCACTAGTAAGTATATACTGGAAAGAATATGGGGAATTGAACAAATATTGTGCAAAAATAATCGGGGCAGAAAAATGAATATTTCTAATGGGGTGATAAGAAGTACAATATTTTATGGAAAGAGTACAGGGAAGTGGGGAACTAGTGAAAGAAACTGGAAGAAGAGTAGTTAATTACAATGGAAAGCTAGAAAAGCTACAGGATGGACATATAAGACAAGAAGTATGGAGATGCTAAAGTTTCAAAAAAGAAATGGAACAAAAAGGAAAAGGAGAAAGCTTTGCCGGTAATTAATATAACAATGTAAGGAACAAATGCGTTAATGGAGTAGAATTGAGGTGAATACAGAGGAGATACTCAGAATAAGATGTAATGAAATGTAAAAATGCCACAATATTTAAAGGAAAAATGGGTATGAACGTAATAGCAAGACACAGAATGGGAGACGAATATAAGGAATGAAAAAAGATGAAGGAAATTTTGGATATATGGAAAGGGAGAAGCATCAATAAGAAATGTGCTGAAAGTATGTATGCAAAATAAATAGGTGAAAGAAAATATGGAGAACGACAAAGATCTGATGCTGTAATAAAAAAAAACAAAAAGGGAATTGAAAACAACATAGTTAAATGTACAAAGATGGTATTGGGCAGAGGGTGGTATAGGTTGAAGAAAATGGGATATAATTTTTTAAGGATAAACGAGTTCATTTATGTTTTATAGTTTAATTTTACTCTTGTTTATGGTTCCGCACCTCAAAAGAAAAAATCGGAACCCTTATAGGATCACTTCGTTGCCCGTCCGTCAAGTCAACAGTGTTTTTCAAGTTGATGGGCTATTAGAAGTACATGAATTAGTAGAAGGAATTAAATTCTGAAACTTGGGCTCATTTGGTTATTGTTTATGCCGCTTCTTTTAAAAATATTTTCAAGTTCGATTTACATCCGGTTATACCGGAAGTCGACACTAACTTTGTTATTTTAAATGAAATGGTATATTTTTCACGCTGAATTCGAATAAAACGTGTAATTCTAAGGTAAGTTTGACAACCAACTTGTACACCTATGACAATCGGTTTCTCAGTTAATTTAATTTATAGAAAACAATATTGTCATCGCAACCCAAACCATACAAAATCATAACTTCCACAAAATACGACTCAAACTGTTGAAATTTTCAATAATAATAGCTGAATATTAGTGCTAACGCCTTGACAAAATTGAACTAAATAATTTACGCAGGGCGTTTAAAATAAAATTCTAAAGTTTAAGAACTTCAAACACGAATAACTTTGTTTTTTCAAATGGCACCTATCATATTCTATTTTTTCAATCGACTCCTTTTTTTATCCTCTTTCGATTCATATAAATACTCCCTACTGTTTTATTTGAAAAATTTTGAGTAATTCATAATTTTTAAAATATAGATATTTTCATTAATTTTGGCGTACGATGAGAATGTGCCTTGGACAAATTAAACCAAATCACAGTAAAACCTCTTTTATCGCTTAATTTCTGTTGGGGAGATTATTTAGTTCAATTTTGCGAAGGCGTTAGCACTAATATTAAGCTATTACTAGTAAAACTTTCAACAGTCTGAGTCTGAGAGAAGTTATGATTTTTTATAATTTGGGTTGCAGTAACGATTTTTTTTCTATAAATTAAATTAACTCAGAAACCGACCGTTATAGGTGTACAAGTTGGTTATAAAAGCTTACCTTACAATTACACATTTTATTCGAATTCAGCGTAAAAAATATACCATTCCATTTAAAATAACAAAGTTGGTGTCGACTTCCGGTATAACCGGATGTAAATCGAATTTGAAAATATTTTTAAAAGAAGCGGCATAAACAATAACCAAATGTGCCCAAGTTTCAGAATTGAATTCCGTCTACTAATTCATATACTTCTAATAGCCCATCAACTTGAAAAACCCTGTATATATGAAGGTAGGCACTGGTTTTTATTTCGTTTTATAATTGCGTAAGCCCTTGTAGATGATACCTTTGGTACCGAAAAGTTTCTAGGTTGTGTAAAATGGTTTTGCATGTAATTTAGAGTTCTAGGGCTTTATTCAAATTTGTTGTATGGACATATTTGTTAAACAGGTAGGTACCTACTGTATCTGCAATTAGTAAACTTACTAAAATAACAGAAATTTTCAAATTTGGGATTCTTATTTCAGAGGGCACTGAAGGCACACCAGAAGCCGGAAAAATCATAGTCCATTGTCTTGAAAAACAAGCTTTTTCCTTCTCTCCGCCTTTTTTACAAACAAAAGAAAATTTTATGTCCGCAGTCAATATAAATATTTGGTGAGCTGTCATCCATATTTCGTTAGATTTATACTGAAAATTTAAAAATTTTAATATATTCAAAGGTATTTTTTTATATTGGTCATTGAATTTTGATAAATACAAAATTTTTTAGGATTCCTGAGTTAGTTTAAGTGTTTATAATACAATATTGATTGGGATCATTGCGAGATACCAGAATCAATCCTGGTTGCTTTTTCAAACTGTTGGCCAAAATATTATTACATTTGTCCATTTATTAAAAATTTACCTTTTCCATGTACTGATGAAATGGTAGTGGTTCCTTAGGAACAAAATTTTCTTGGTATTCATCTTTGCACGACAAATATGTCACATGTTTCGTAAATGGAAAGTCCTTGTTTAGCTTACTAAAAGAATCATTTCTTGTAACATACATATTTCACTTAAAAACTTTATTTGGTGATTTTTTTGTGTGGGGAGCAGAACTTTTATGTTGATAATTAAATCTTAAGCCAAGTAAGCTTTTATAAAATATCAGTTTAATTCAATTGAAAGGATTAAGTACTCATAATTAACAATGATTCTAGAGTCACTGTATACTTGGTTTTGAAACTTTACAATGTATTTATTAATACAGTTGTAAGTATCAGCAATTGCTTCTTAAAAATGGCTTCATCACTGAAGCAATTTTTTGAGTTTTAAAATAACAAAAGCACAATACCAAATGTAAAATTGCAAATATAAGCGAAAAACTATGCTTACTCAATTACGACGATGGCGTTCAATGTTATTTCGAAATAAAAAATATCAGAAATGCTGAACTTCCACCCCTTGTCTAAAACACTCTTTAGAAGTGATGAATATTTTGATTTCGTGACTGAAGACTGCACTACTGGGTTGACAAATATAACGTTGGTATATTGATAGTCTGATATTATGTTAAATCTTCTTCTTCCAATGTAAAAATGTACCATTGGATATATTTGTTTGATTTGTGGTTTTCGACAAAGTGATTCAGAGCCATGTGGCATTATCGGATTGCCCAAAAAATAAGAAATGCATGTAACCTCTTCTAATAAATTCAGATATTTTCGGTGATATATTAGATTTAAAATGTATTACAGTCAGCCTGTACAACATTCGTTAGATATCTCCGATAACCACTAACAAATTTAAAAATTATTTATGAAAACTGTTCAAACTATAATATAAATGTTGAACATTCAAATTTTTAACAAAAAAAACGTAAGAGTCAAATAAACTTTTAAAAGTTTATATACGTAATAGTAAAAAAAAAAACATTGTAAAACATTCCATGCACTTTATTTGCCTTTTTGTCAATTTGCATCTTTTGATATGCCTTTGGCAAATAAATTATATTGCATTTAAAAAACAATAATCATCTTACTATCAAAGAGTTCGTTAAGAATTAAAACTGGTTTGTATATTGTTTGTTGTTCAATTATATTTGGATATTGAAATGCTAAAACCATATGTGGAATATACGTATGCACAGTAGCAGAAGTTCCGTAATTTCTTAATTTAGTAAAAATTGCACTGACCATCGGAATACCTAAAGTGTTGGAAATGTTTCTTATCAGTAAATTTGTTGTTTCATTTAGACTTGTGTCTAAAATCAAGTGAACAGATTTGCTTCTACTTAGAATTCCATCATAGGCGTTGCAAACTGAAACAAATCCGAGTTTTCCTCTAATTAAATTATACGCTTACCTATATCTACAAGAAACCAACACGAAAAGCATGAATGACAAAATAATGACCGTTTTCTTTTATTAAAGTAATTATTGCAACGGGTGTCTAAGTGTAAAAGAACAGGGGTGAAAAGAAAGGGCTGATAAATTAAAGAATTTGGTGCCTTTTGGGCGTACCTATATATTAAATAGTTCAAAAACCTAAGAATGCGTCGAAAGCAAGTCGAGGTAGTAAAAGTAATATTGAAAAATCCTCTAATCACACAAAATATGCTCCAGTATTCAAAAAAATCTAAACCAAAGTGAATTTAGTTAAGTTATTGAAAAAAAAATCAATTATAATACCTAATTATAAATTAAAAATATTTACTATTTTTTTAACCCGTGTGAAAAATATGACCGAAAAGATGCCGAGTAATAGCTTAAAAGTTCATTTAAGATTGAATAGATACCTAAAATTCACCGATGAATAAAAAGAAGACGAAAAAATGTCGACATATTGTTTCTCAAGTCGATCAACAACGATAACAAGTCGATACCGCATCGACATTCTCGGTAGTAGTTGTGTAATAGATAAAAAAAAATGAGCCGTCACGGGACGCCTGGCAGATGTGAAACATCGAGTTTGCACAACTAATATAGGTAGATAGGTACATGAAAGACAATATTACGACAGGAACTAAATATGGCATAATGAAAAAATCAAATATTACGAATTTTTTCCAGAAAATGATGACTGTTTATTTAATAAACATTTATTTTTATTAAATACAAAAATTCAAAATTCAAAAATTTATTTCAAGTTGCGACAACTCAATTCTTTTAATCAGTCACTTCAGTAATAGTTATATTCGATGTTGCCTCTAACAGCATTACTGTGATAATTGGTCGAGGATAACTGAAGTATGTTATAAAACTATTGGACATAACATTATCAAGGCATCTAATAAATACAGCATCTATTGTTGTTGCATATCTGGTAGTAGGTTCTCTTGGATTGTTGTTAATTTGCAATTGAAATCCTTTTTGGAGGAACGTAATTAATGGCATTGATTCATCTATAGCAAAATTTATACATTGAAATCTCCAGCTAAAATCAATGGTAGTTTAACTTTATTGGTTTTAAAAATTATTGAACCTCTGTGACTGTACGGAAATAATTTCTTATGTAAAAATGAAATATCATTCAATTTTTTATAAGGTGTAATGTACACAACAATCATAAATTAATTCACTTCCATCTTCTAGTTTACTATAGCAAACGACACCGTCGAACCGAGTGGGAAGAGAATCGCACAGGCGCTTGCGCATGGCGAGCGTCGTCACTGCATGCAATCGCCACGATCGCCACGCCAACAATCCGGTTTACCCGCGCCTGTAGATGTTTCACATCAAAAACATTAACAAGTAATTTATTTATGTTTGCATAAAAAACACCGTACCTTCAGTAGCAGTACATATTTTAATGCTCTTAAATAAAACGTCTTAGACTTGAAAATTTTTCTATTATTGGAGTTTCCGGGTGAAAAGAGAGGCGATAAATTAAAGAATTTCGACGCTTTCCTTAATTCATTTAATTTTCATTTTTTATTAACTTATTATTTTTAACCAGCAATAATTAGTAACGTTAAAATACACAGCTCATGAGATTTTGAAAAACCTCTACTTTACAATTTTCGATTTAAACCTAATGGTACAGAGGTTGGATTAGTGAAACGTTTACTTATATGTAAGTTGATGTGATAAGAGGAGAGTTTTGAAAGAGTTGAAAAATATTTGTATGTAACTTTAGAATAAAATAATAATAATAACTTACTTGATGCTACAATTGACATTTTATTAGTCAAATTAATATTTACATAGTAGTAATCCAATTTAATTCCGTAGCTGCCATTGTGGTGTACATAATTTATAACTGTTCGAACTGCATTTTCGGCTTTCAAATTTCGTTCGTGATTAACATGTACTTAAAATTAAATAATAAAATGTGGAACCTTTTGATAAACTACCTATATAATACAATTTCTGGACTTACGAATTACAATATCTTCAGAAGCTTTCAAAACGTTGAACAATGTTATAAAAATGCAAAATAAATACAGCGAAAATATTGTTTCAAACATGTTCTTCAGAAGCCTGATGTCTTAATGTTCTGTTACTTAGTAAAGTAATGCTTTATTTTCCGTATTTTGTAATGTGTTTTTAATTAAAATGACACTATAATTGCCATAAAAGATAGTGGTATGCGATAACTGATGATCAATATGTATTTTACTAAAAGAATGCGTTAAATGTATATTAAAGAAATCTGTTTGTACACCTGTAAACATATTTTAATACCCCTTTTAATAAATAAATCTACCCCTATTATCTTCCATGTAATGTAAATTTTATGTTTTATAATTACACAAATAGAGAGGGTAGGAGATAATTATATTTGATTAGGTTATTTGCTTACTAAAAAAATATTTTGGATGTAGGCATACAAAAATTTATTTTGTTCGCATTTTTTGAAAATTTGTTCGATAATCTATTTCTATACAAATCAGGAATTATACAGCAGAGACGTCATTTTATCATTTTTTTCGTTTTTCCAACACAACTATCGTATCAACATCATTAAAGATATACAGTTTATTCTTATAAGTAACTTCAGAATATAGAAATGAACCAACCATTAACCTCTCAAAATGTATTCCACCACTTTTGTAAACCATTTAAGCAATATTTTTCAATATCATTTAAAATTATTCTAACTTAAGAAGTCATCGTATAACAAATGAAATTTTTGTTTTTCATACAAACTTATATACTTAAATAAAGTTTTAACATGTCATGTATCACCATCAGTGGCGGATTTACAAACAGGTTGGGTAGGCTGGAGTCTAGAACGGTAGATTTTAGGAGCAACAGGGCAGCAAATTTGGGGCCAAAAATTTTCTTTTATCTTATAAAACTTAAAAAGATTAATTCATTCATTCATAAATGTCATCAGGGATACAATAATTTAATTCAATATAAATATATATATATGTTGCAGTTAAAACTAGTTTTTAGATAGAACGCGTTCTTCCTAGTTAGAACTAGTTTTTAATAATGCATTTGTTAATACTAGAATTAACTAATGCTCAAATCTGATATTAGATTAGTTAAAACTAGACAAAACACGTTTTTCCGAAGCGAATCAGTTAAAACTGTTCGCGTAGTAGATCCTCATCCTTTTTTAAATTCAAGTTTGACTGATTAAATTTTATTGTGTTAATCAATGTTCTTTAAAAATGTTTCTTTTTGAAATTTTATGGTTATGTTCTGTTGATTTATTTGATTATTTTATTTACCTACTTATAATTAATATTGTCATCTTGGCAACTAATTTAAATCGATGTTCCCTAAAATGTTCCTTTAGTGTTAGATTATTATTTGATTCTCAGTGTCTTAGACCTTTTCAGTAAATATTTTTAAAACTATATCTTGTTTTCAATACCAAATTAGTTTTTCTAGTGCTAGTTTTAACTACAGCTCGATGTGACAACTAGTTTTATCTGAAAATCAAATATATCAGTAGTAAATTCTAGTTTTAACTGGGTATTTCTAGTTTTAACAAAGGCATTAAGTAAAAACTAGTTTTAACTAGGGAAAACGAATTCTAACTAAAAACTTGTTTTAACTGCAACATATATATCCCATTTGCAATAAACACAATAATGTCTGATATGCAGTAAGGTAATTAAAATTATAAAAACGAAGGGGGACTCACGGTTACCCCATTGTGATAAAACCGTTCAATCAACGATATTTCGAAATAGAAAATATCAGAAATACCGAATTTTAAAACTTTTCCCCGAAATGTTTTCTAGGAATGTGGAATCTTTTGACTTCTTAACTGGAGAAGGGATGATTGGGTTGATGAACATTACATTGTAGTCTAATATTAAATCTGCTTCGTCCAGTGTAAAAATTTATCACATAATATGTTTTTCTGATTTGTGGTTTTCGACTATGATTGTCAGATTGTCCAAAAAATAAGAAATGTGAGTAATCTTTGCCAGTAAGTTCAGATACTTTTTGTTGAATACCATAATCAAAATTTGTTATTGCCATCCTATACATCGTTCGTTGGATTTTTCTAATTATGGCTAACAAAATTAAAAATTATAAGAAATGTTTAAGTTAGTCAAAACTCAAGTTTTTAACAAAAAATAAAATGATATGATAAGTACACATCAAAATGGGTTCTTTTAAAAAAACAATTTTAAGAAAAAATCTTATTTTCTGGGTCCTTTCCTTTCTTTAAGCTTATATTTTAATAATTAGCTCTATAAACGAGGGAATTTGGACCGAAAGGATTACTTCGCACATTAGCAGAAAAGAAATTATGAACCTTAAAAAGTATAGAAACTAGCAAAATGGTTACTTGTAGAAATACTATAATTTGCATTTTTTTTTTCTTATTTAAAAACAATAAGTTTATTTTACGTGTAATCAGTTTTATTGAGACACACAATTACAATTAGCAGACTGTGCAATGTAATTTTATTATAATTATAATTAAAAGTTGTCCACACTTACTTCTTCTTTTTAATTTTTTTTGCTTATATAAACAAAACATTTGCGTTATTATAGTTTAAATTGAAGTAATTTTTAAATATCTTCCTGTTATCATTAAAAGCGTGATCTCAGATTTGAACTGTTAAATTTATTATCTTCGCTGTTGTTAAATTTTAATGTGTCAATGTGTTCCTTTACTTTCATTTTGGTTGATATGTGGGTCTTCTTTGGGTTTGTTTCTTGGACATTTATGATCTTAGTGCTCTTCCTGTACTTGTACCACCAGTATTCAAATGCCAATGTTATACAGGCTAAGCCGATTCCCACAAATATGACGATAAACACCCCTCCAATATTCTGGATGCTGATGCCATCCGACTGATCGTCCTGTTTTTTGCATTTCTTTGCTTTGGGATTGTTTGTCCACCATTTTTCTTTTAGTCTTTCCAACTGTCTTTTATTGAGAAGTGTCAAAATTCTACAAAAATTTTAAGGATATCATATTTGCCTGTAATTCTCGTTGAAATTGCAATTCTACAATGAAGGTGGATTTTACAGACAATGTATTCTGACATTATTATTATTGAAAGTTACAAATACAACCTCGCCATGTTTGCAGACCTTTGACCACATAAAATATAAGTGTCGTGCCCCTCGTACACTTTTATTATTCTTGGTTAGAATCTTCAGTTGAATTACACTTAATTTATTTATAAATAAATATTAACTTAATAGACCAGTGCTGAAGCCTTCAAAAATAGAAAAAAAGTGAAAAAAAAAATATAGTAGGATGAAAAAGGAAGAGAATATAACAGAAATGAAAGGAAAAATAATTTACAGGCGATCTAAGGTCAGGAAGGGGAAGGGGGTGAGTTTATAAAAAACGGTTTTCCTTGATTTGCGGAAAAACTACAAGTCTTATGGAAAAAAGTTAAAAGGCAAAATTGTAGGTAATATAAAGATCTACAACTTTTATATTTACACTTTTGTCACATAACCTCAAAATTTATGTGAAAAATTCAAATAACCAACTTTTTGGTTTTTAATTTTTATCTTTTACAAAAAATTAATTTTTTTCACGAAATTTGGTGAAAACTTAGATACCTATTTATGTCTCAAACACGCTGTAATTTTTTTGATTGGAAATATTTATTTTTTCACCTTATTTTTACTTAATATCGAAAAAGCACCCTAATTTGCAATCGAAAATTCTCACGTCAAAATATCTGCTTTTTTAAAAACGTTGGTGGGCTTTTTCTTCGTTGAAATCTCTACTTTCTGATGGTGTGAAAAAAAATATACATTGCTATGGTAAGTTTTCTCAGGAAATGCAAAATAACGAAGGGAATTTTATCTAAAAAATGTGATCGCTGCTATTTTTTTCAGTAAAAAAATAAATATTTCAAATCAAAAAAATTACAGCGTATTTGGGATATAAATAGTTAAGTTTTCACCAAATTTCGTGAAAAAGCAAAAAATTTTTTGTAAAAGAAATAAAAAACCAAAAAGTTAGTTATTTGAATTTTTCACACAAATTTTGAGGTTATGTGACAAAAGTGTAAATACAAAAGTTGTAGACCTTTTTATTGCCTACAACTTTGCCATTTAACTTTTTCCATAAGACTTGTAGTTTTTCGAAAATCAAGGAAAACCGTTTTTTACCCTTAAAACTCACCCCCTTATATTCTCTTCCTTTTCCAATGGGTTTCATCCTACTATAATTGTTTTTGGTTTCAGAAATTATCGACCTTGGTCTATAATACTTACGCTGTATTGAATTGGTCTTTCAGAGGAGATCCCTGTTGGACAGCAATGGCGTAAGGCTTCCTCGAGAATTCCTCTCCAACCATTTGCAAATTACAGTTGGTAAGTTCGAGAAATCTTATGTCAGTTGCATCACCTAGATAAGCAAATCCTTCACTGGACGATTTCGATTGAAGAACCCTTTTTACAGCTTCCTCCAGTGTTGCTGGCATTCCTGCTTCCTTAATAGCCTGCCACATTTTGGTGTACTTGTCGCTTACAGGGTAATCCCATACTGCCAACTTAGCACGTTCAACATCGCTTAAACTATCATTCAAGCTCATATCCTTCCATATTCTGAAAACTCACTTAATATGCTTTCAAAAATAAAGGAGCTGTGTATCTAGAAGATTGGAAAACTTTGTTATCAAAGAGTGTTTTGTGTCGTGTTTAGGCTTTGGGGGTGATCCATTTAGTTTTTACTAGGGTCAATGTAAACATGTTTTATTTTTTCCAGCAAAAGGCATAAATAAAGCAAGAGGGGAAACTGCTACTTTGGGGGACAAGCAACAGGAATTTCATAAAAAAACTAATGACATATATTTTATACATTCCTTTGTAAAGATGTAAAGGTATCTACTTACTCGAAAAATCTGTCTTCAATGTTAGCCATTCGTTCAAAATAAGTCATCGTGGCCGAATCCTTCGTGGGTGCATATTGGATTTTATATTGTTTCGATAAATCGTCAAGAGACTCAATGGGAGTATCCAATCGGGAAACAGTTAAGAACGCTGCCAAATTGGCAGTGTACGAAGCAATTATAATAAAACCAAATAACCACCATGTGGCTGCTACAAATCGTCCGGATAAATTCTTTGGTGCTTCGCCTCCTCCTTGGGGTGTCAAAGAAGTCATACAGAACCACAAGCATTCCTTCAAGTCGAATTCTCTCTTTTCTTCATCGTCTTTATATTTTTCTCTGTTGTTTTGGTAACTGTATGGGCTCCAACGGTCAAAAATCCACATAAGAAAACTAGAACACAAAAATAATAATTACACAAATAAATTATTACAGCATCAGATAAGGCGATTTCAAAAAATACGTAAGAATCTTTCTAAAAAGGGTGGTCAGAAGCGTAAGTTAAATTTTTGTTGCAAAAGAGGGGATGAGAGTTAACTAATATGTAAGGAAAGGAGGTGGTGAGCAAAAAATGAAAGAAAATGTGAAAGAAACGAGTGCTTTGTGATCTGTGAAATTGGTTTGTTCCTTCAGGATTTGTATGGAAAGAGAATAGATATCCTTAAATTTTACCTTGTAAAGAAGTATGCCGCAAGAATGCAAAGCCATACGTCATTTTCCAAAA
The DNA here is from genome assembly GCA_029378335.1 of Agrilus mali. Lineage (NCBI taxonomy): Eukaryota > Metazoa > Arthropoda > Insecta > Coleoptera > Buprestidae > Agrilus > Agrilus mali. The sequence continues at coordinate 18,753,855 of CM055659.1, forward strand.
CTGTTAAGAATTTGAATAACGATGTTGGAGTTTCAGGAAGTTTCATAAGAATCGTAATTCCGACGAGGTCGTAAAATGGAACTGTAAAATCGATAACGTTTTCTCTTTCAGCCATTACCGACAATGATCCAAGCACAATGTCTGCTCTCTTCTCAATTAGTTCTTTTATAGCACCGTTCCAGTTACCGTTGTCGTCCATATTACCGAATTTTTTATCTTCTGCCAAGTAAATTTCGTAATCGAAATTCAACTGCTTCGCAATTTCGTCTATTAGATCGATGCAATAACCGCTGAATTTTTTTGGAGCGTCTGGGTCCTCGAAGATAAATGGCTCTTGCTAAAAATGGCCCTCAAAAATTATTATTCAAAATTAAACTACAAAACTTGTAAATATTTTAGTTTTGTTACTTTGTCACGTTCTTAAATTAATTTAAAAGGGGATGTGGAAGTGTAATAGTACACAGTGGTTTTCAACGTTTATTTAGGCAAGAACTACTAGTATTACGTCATTCGATACAAGGACTTTAATAACTTTATTTTGTGTGCTAAGTGATAGAAAAAGTTTATCAGGTTTTACTTACAATGACAGTAACAATTCGATACACAGTATCTGCCGAATAATTTTTCATAATTTCTGGTTCCTTTAGTTGCAGCGAATTTCCAAATCCCGCCTTCCACGTCCCCAAATAAGCTGACTTATCTGATGAACCATCTCGAACGCCAACTGCACTGAGCATCATTTGAAATTGCATGTAACTTTCTCCATTCCGAGTGATACTTAAAGGACCATAAGTTGGAGATTCGCTTGAATCCTATAAGTATCATTTAGTAAAATAAATATTTCGTGACAATAAATCATTGGGGATAAAAAAGTACCTTTCCAAAATATTCTTTTAAGTTGAGATCCTTACGTACAGGTGAATTTTTTTCGTTGTAATCATCACACGAAATGTAATTCATATCCTTAGGCCAAGCAGCATCAGCAATAATAGATCTGTTAAAAATTAATTATCCATTTTTAGTTAAAGAGAGTAAACATCTACTTGACGAAAATTTGTAATGACACAAGAAATGTTAATGAATTTTGTACAAGTACTTACTTTACTGCAATAAACGAATGAAGAGCTAAGTCAAAATAAAATGCACTGGCTATTTGAGGTTCTGCATTGAGCTGATAAGAAGTTCTTAATAATCCCAACCTGTCTTGAAACTTGTTGTCAACGAATGGTCTGCCAAAAATCACCGTTGCATTTTTACAGTTACATTTCATGTCGCCTCTGTCCTGAGTGAGTGCATGCCAAGCGTATTTTCGACTGAAGTATTCCAATGAATTCGCAGAATCCAAAACTTTTTGTATATTTAACAAATTCCCCAATATGAAGAAGTTCATCATGTCGAGTTTTCTTAAATTTTGGAGTTGCTCTTTCGTACTTCGATCGTCAATGTGCGTTATAATGTGTCTTGTTGCTACATTTTGAAGTAATGACTTATACTTATGATCCATCACTAAGAAAAATATGATTTTCAGTAAACAAGCTGTACAAAAATGATTATGACAAAGATGGAGGTGAATACAAAATGTCTTTGTGAATTAATGCTTTAAGGTAGCAGGGCTGTAGCTAGAGTCGAATTTGAGGTAGGGCAGCATTGGTTACAGGTAGGCGGAAGTAAAAAATTGATCATAATTGATCTGCCCTCGAAGCACGGGCTTCTAAATCAATCACCATGTATATCACTGACCTCTAGGTCAGTGATGTACATTCAATAGCTATTCGTAAACAAATAATTTCTGTGACAGAGCATGAGCATGTATCTAAGAACTATTAAATCCTCAATGATGAAGAACAAGCGAACAAGATGGTTGAACTTCCAAATTTGGATGTAGAGATCCACGTCTGAGTGAGAGTGAGGTTACAATTAATGGTTGTGTGGGGTGATACGAGTAAATAGATACGACCAAAAATACCATTTAGATCATATTGTTTCTGCAAACTTTGTGCAATATCAGAAGGAATACTATGGCTAACATTATCAACATGTGTTGACCAACCTGTTGCCATGGACCTAGGAGTAGCGATTGTATTTTGCGCTTCCACCTGTTTTGAGCAGTGAGGTTCTTCATGGTCAATTTCCTCTTCAACTCTTCGTTTTTTTCCAAAGAAAGCCCGTATATCCATCGCGAAATCAATGAATCTTCAATTTATAGCAATAAAAATAACAATTGTAGGTATCGATTTTTGACTAAAACACCCTTTACCGTACACTTCACTTAACCAAACTACAAACAATCATAAAAAATCTCTAGTTTATGTTTATTTTAGTTTAAAGAGGGATTCTCCGTACCATAGATTGTAATATAGCCCATATTGCAATGTATGCTACGGGGAATCCCCTCTGCATTACAGATATTATAATTAAATAGACCCATCGCTTCATGTGATGGCGCTTCAAATACCGTCTATACACAGAACAAAGAATTATTATAATATGAAATGAATGTCACAAACTGTGGTATGTTCCGAAAAGTTTAGATATCTATCGCTACAATTTTTCTTATCTCAAAGTATGCACAAACAGTTTAATTATAATAATTTATCTTAGTTTTTGGTATTTTTAAAGTAGGGCATTGTGATTTCAAGGTAGGGCATTGCCCCACAATGCCCCCCCCCCTAGCTACGGCCATGTAAGGTAGGTATTCCTATATGGTTTTGGATATATACCTCGCTATACGTAAAGTATAGGTAGTAGGTATACGTAAAAATTATGAATTATTTTCTGTCATATCAAAAGTATCGAGCACATTTTATTAATTATTTTAAAAATTGTTATTACCAAATGTATCGTCGAATATAATGGCGGCATTGGAAATATTCTGATATTCCACGATAGATCTTATCAATTCTGGTATAAGGTCAGCTGGTGGCATTATTTGAATTAGGTAGTTTTCTTGGTCTTCGTCCAGATTTCTCCATTGTCTTAAATCTCCTTCTTGGCCAAAGGATGCTGTGACCGTTGGAAGAGCCAGAGCAGCAGTGAAATACTTCACCGTTTCAGAAGCCATTCCTGTTACTGTTGTATCAAGCACCAAGTGAGGAGGTTGTTTTACGTCGAGCATACCTTGATAAGCCCTGCATACTGAAAGTAATAAATAAATATTTAAGTTAATGTAAATGCCATGGCGATGGTAATATTCTGGAAATAAAAGGTCAACAATTACTTAAAAAAAAAATTAGAATAGAAGGAATTATGGAAGTAAGCAGGGAAAGAAGAGATAGAATGGTAGAATACCTTTGGAGAAATGAAGGATGAATTAGGGATGTATGTATAAAAAGTAGATAAGGGGTAATAAGGTTCAACATAGGAAGTGGATAGTGAGGGTGCGAGTTCAACTAGCCTTAGATGTTCGAACTGATGAGAACGTTGTAATGAAATGATGTAACTAAAAACCTGAAGGATGCTAACTTTTTAGGTCAATGACCATTGCATAAGTTATGTCTAGAGAATGATATGAAAATTATTTCATAGTGCAAGTTCCTCCCCTTTTGTTTAAATATAATAATTAGCTTTTACAATGTATAGATGTGGCTCCGATTCTATCTCCGGATATTTAAAATTTATTTAATGTTACAGAGTTTACCATAAACCGGATACATCCGAATTATCAGGTAGTATCGAATTCGCCCCGGTAGGGGAAACTTCTTAGGGCGAATCCGACCCTACCCAGTTGCAACGGGTGGCAGGGTGTCTTTTGAAGATTTCCTCTCCTCCAAGAAAACAAAAAAAAATATCAGGATTATTTTTAAAATATATTTCTAACTAGCTATGCCCGCGACTTCGTCCGCGTGGAATAGTGACTTTTGGCAGTATTCAAATTTTTTTTTCTATATTTTTATTTTCTGGGCCGTAAGCCTTTTTGCCGACGTCATTACACAAAAAATTTCATTCCTTATTTTTTCCCCCTTTATGGTAAAATTTTTACAAACTTTAAATGTCGTATTTATATCGTATCAAAAGCCTAAAAAATAAGTTTCAAGCCTCTAGCTTTATATCTACTTATCTATCTCTGTACCAAATTCTCATTTAAATTGGTTCAGTAGTTTGGGCGTGATTGCGTAACACACAGACAGATAGAGTTAATTTCGCATTTGTAATATTATAGATTAATATAGCTTCATTATAGTTTAAAATAGTTTATATAGCTTAGTATTCAACTACTTTTATTGATCCAAATAAACAAAACCTCTATAACTTTTTACATTTAATATTTTAATTTTCTGGGCCGTAAGCTTTTTGGACGACGTCATTACACAAAAACTTTCATCGGCTAATTTTATCCCCTTTTGGGTAAAATTTTTACAAACATTGATTGTCGTATTTATTTATATCTAATCAAAAGCCTAAAAAATTAGTTTCAAGCTTCTATCTTTAAAAATTACGGAATTTCCGCACAAACTTTCCTATTTCAACCCCTTACAACCCTTTTTTCGCATTAAAAAGTAGCCTTTGTCCTTTCTCAAGCTCTAGACCATCTCTGTACCAAATTTCATTTAAATCGGTTCAGTAAATTTTAGGCGAGATTGTGTAGCATACAGGCAGTTACTTTCGCATTTACAATAATCCGCGAATTCATTTTCATCGATTTTCCCATGGGAATAGGATATTTTCCCGCAGTAAAACGTAGCCTATGTGTTAATCCAGGGTGTCAGCTAACTCCATACCAAATTTTATTAAAATCACTCCAGCCGTTTAGACGTGAAGAAGTAATAAACATATACATTCACACACTCTTAAACTTTCGCCTTTATAATATTAGTGTGATATAATAGCTTGTTTTACGAAAATAAATAAATAGATAAAATAAAAGAATCTTTTATTATATTAAAGTTTTTTTTTTGTTTGTTTGAAACATTAATGAGAGTCAGCAGTTTGGTAGTTATAAATGACTTTGCAAAATGGGAAAAGTCTTTTTTAAACATAAATAGATTTTATGGTCGACTTTAGACACAACTGGTGTACAACACAGTTATTCTGTTTAAAACTACTATTCTTTGTCTGGCATCTTAACTTATTTTGTTCATGGAAAAGTTGCACCTAGTACAACTTTTGTAAAACCTATTCTGTTTGATTTAGAAAGTTGTCTGACAAATATTAACACTACTTAATTACTACATAAAAAAATATATATGTTTCTTTAAATTTGCCCGTGTATGCATTCTACGTTTGTACTCACGAGACCAGTGGTGGATTCACGGGAGATTTGTAGGCTCATTGTCAGAAAAATCAAAGCTCGACACTCGTTTTAGTTAAGATTTAATAAACATGCAACTTTAGAAAACGAAAAAAAAAAAAACAGAAATTTCTGCGAACCCCTTCTTACTCAAAATCGTGGATCCACCCCATTATCTTCCTAATCTTCTTGAATACCGCAGATACTAATAGGTAGCAACGTTCCGGATAAAAAGTAATTTATTGGTTGTAATGGATGGATTGTACACTTAATTGATGACACTATTTATATTTCCGCAATTTCTATTTGTTCCTGTCAATTGTTTTACAACTTTGTGGCTTCATTGGAATACAAAATTGTATATTCTTATCTATTATCTATTTAAATTACTCCCACATCCAGTTGAAAAATGTCCATCAACTATTAATTTTGAATTATTTAACGCACGTTTGCATTTAACATTGTTAAGTAGAAAGTTATTCATTATCGGTAAATTGACACGTATTTGCTTAAACTTTGTAATTTAAGGCGCATAGGAAGGCATACATGTATATATATTTATGAAAAATAGTTTTGAGTTTCTCAAGTTCGTTTAAAGTAATTTACATTCAATTTCTATTACAGTAGGTGACAACTAAATATTTGTGTAATGGGGTTGTCAATAATATGGTGGACGCGCCGAGCAGGTAACATGAATATTGATTTATAAGGGAAATCTTAAAAACTGCATTTGTATTATGTTTTTACACGTATAAACTGAAATATAACAATGTTTTTTGACTCAAACCGTTCTAGTATGTCGATTGCAAGTACTTAATAAATTATCACTATAAATTCCATATAGATATTATCTAATTTTGGCCTAAATATCTAAAAATTATTTAAATATTCCCAGTACAGCTTTAATTGAAGAAACCCACTGTTAATGACTTTTACGTGTGTTTGAAAACTTTTGGATAGACTTTTTTAATAACAGGAGGAGACACCGTTTAAGTATAGATATTTATAAAAGAATTTTTCATAAACTATTTGTGCATAGTTGTTTTTTCGTCGAATTTAATGAACAGGAGTGTTGTGGAGTAAGCAATAAGCCACTAATCCACAAAAACATTTATTTCGATATAAATGTATGCATTTCATGGGAACCTCCTACCCTTTTGTAATTATTTTTTTTGATATTTGTTAAAGTTGTACCTACTGTCTTTGATTATTTTTTTCTTTTTGTGATTATTAATGATCTTATATATTTGGTCTTTTTTGAAACCGTATTCTGAAGATATGTGTAATTTATGTTTTTAATTCTTTGTTAAAGTTTTCTCTATTTAAAGGTACGTTGATTAATCTGAAAATTAGTCTATTGAAGGCCGTTAGTTTGTGTTTATTATCAGTGTATGAATCATTAAAAGGTTCCCATACAACCATAAAATAAGAAAAGGCCTAAGAAAAATTTTAGAGAGTATGATATTGAGCCTGTTTTCACCAATAAAAACAGCTTGTCCAATCTGTTAGGAAATCCAAAGGACAAATTAGATAAAAAACAAAAATCAGGTAGGTATTTATAAAATTAATTGCAACGACTGCGACCAAGTTTATGTAGGTTTGACTAAAAGGAATTTAGCGGCACGCCATAAGGAACATTTTTATCATGTAAAAAACCAGAATAAAGAAAAATCGGCAGTAGTGTGTCATATTATAGAAACTGGACACTATAAATAACAATAATATATAATTTTTAAAGGAATGTACAAACTACCTTGAATTGTCCCTAACGGAAGCAGCGTACATGTATAAATACTGAGATTTCCTAACGAATTTCGATCTATCACCCCTAAATAACCCGTTATTACCGCTACTTCGCCAACCTTATATATTTTAGAAAGATTGTTGTAATAAACTTTGTTACACTGAAGATGACTACATAGTGGTTGAAATGTATACATTTGTATCTAAATAGTTGTTTTTGTGGATTAGTGGGTGAATTTCTTCTTTTTCTACGTATGTACATATATAGTTTGTTCTTATAATTTTCCTATTAAAGGAGAGGTGTATTCAAGAAAATTCGCGTAACTTTCCTACATAAAATTTACACAATATAATTATAAAACAAAAAGTAATTACGAACTTGGAAGGAGTTAAATTTTTATACAAACTTCTATCGTTTTGGGAGGTTTACATAGGAAAAGTATGTATGAGAATAAAAAACGAGTAAGTGGAAACAATTTGGAGCACATTTTCATGATTTTGGATCATCAACCTACATTCTCGATTTCCATCTGCAGGTTGCTTCCCTCAACGTTGCTGCTTCTCAGGTTTAGAGGAAAAGCTAAGGCTTGCAAGTACTTCCTCATTATTTATAAACATTTAATTTATATCATTTTTAAATTCTTAACTTATTTATCTTTATTAATCAGGCGAGATAGAGTGTTATACATACATAAATTTATTTGTCACAATATTGTGTCATTGTAATTGTACAAAAACAAATGTCTCTTTGGCCCATTTATTGCACTAAGTACTCACTATTTTATTTCATAAGGTTACTACTAGAAACGTTAAAAATTAACTAAAAGTTATACATTTTTTAAATGTTCCCTTTTTTCTAGAGGTTGCTTTTCATGTTTTCCCTGATGGAGTTTTATTTTAAATGTATTTTAATTATCTGCGTGTTATCTCATTGGGACTCTATGATTAATCTGCTAGTTTTCAAGAAATACAAATGTTAAAAAAAATGTATCTGTCTGTGCGGGGTAACTAAATTTATAGATATGAAGTGAAGAGGAGATTGTAATCTGAAGTAAAATTTGTTTCACCAAAATTACGGGGTAAATCTATTTAGGTACTAAAGAAAGTGTGAAGTTTGTAGGTACCATGTTAGTTATTTCTTCCCTGATTTTTTCAGCTCATGTTGAATTCAGAGCCAGTTTCCAACTTGGAAACCGGATCTGAATTCAACGTTTGTAAATAGATACTATGTGGCACAGTTTGTAAAATAGTAAGTAAACTTACGTGAAGCTAACAACCCTTTAGCGTCTGTCTTGTTTCCAACGACCTTCTGCATATCCACTTTCAACCCCAACTTATTATTTTTAATTATATAATTTAAAGCAACATCGACAGCTTTATCAGCTACTACGTTTCCCTCTTCATTTACAAAAACTAAAACCGTGGGTTCAATTTTTTATGATTTCGTTTATTTCTCCTTAAATAATTTTAATATTGTACTTATACTTACGGACAACAATATTTTGTGTTGTCTGTGCCAAGGAGTGTTTAGTGAAACTCAAAAATGTTACCAAAAACACAATAACACATTTCAAAAAACACATTTTGTGCAGATGTGGTTGATTTTTATCAGTTCTGTGAAGACAAGGGAATAACGTGTACAAATGATCAACTAAATTTACTACATTTACAGTTGCCAGGTAATAATTCTTTACATACAAACCTTGGTGTACCCATACGATTAATAATGTATGTTATGGAGCCCAATTTGATAAAGTGGCACGCAGGTTTGATTACAGAAAGAAAAACTTTCTTTTTCTATTAACTGTCTGTTGCTTGTTTCTAAGAATACTTAATTATATGTTCTATAAGGGAACAACGCATGCAAGTTAAATAATAATCAGTTAGCTCCTTTTACATTTCATCCCCTTTTCGGTCTAAACTTGCGTGTACCTATACAAAAAAACATGATGTTAATTAAATTTTGCTTTGCACTTGTTTTTTGCTTTTATTTTGAAATGATTATTGATTTGGTATAAGTATTACTTTTTTATTATTTGCGGTTGGTGAACTACGCTATATTATGTATACCTGTATATTGTTCCTGTGATTTTTTTTTTGTTTCTTAACTTAGATATATATATAGAGGGGGTTTCATTTGAGAAAACGAAGCTAGGTAGTATTCAAGTGATATGAAATTTTAATCAAAAATTATTCTAAACTATTAATGAATTCATTTGGAAAAATTTTTACTTGAATCATATTTTCATAAAACTAGTGTAAATGCACAATATTTCTTATATGCACTGTTGGCGTACCTTTAGTGAATGGGGGTAAAATAATACATTACATCAATCTTACTAAAAAAGAAGTAACTGTATTTGTATCTTACCTGGTTAAAATATAGTTTAAAATTTATCCTATTGTTTATTTGGTTTAAGGAATCTACTGTATTTTCATTAAAATAGCCACTTTGTGGATGGAAATAGCTTATCTTTTAGCATAAGCCTGAAGTTAAAATTAATTATATTGATTTTACTAATTGCTATTTATAACTAATAGCAAAGCTTACCTTGTTGTCAAAAAAGATTGTGTTGCTACTTTAAAAAAAATTTAATTCTAACGTATTAACTCCACATTTATGGTATCTACTCGAATTGACTTTGAAATGATTTTACGAAAAACATTGTTAGATTTTTACAAGGAAAAGATAAATTGCCTTCGTCCTGCGTGATAAAGTACCACACTCTTCGAATGTTACAATGGTTCAGCTCTTCTGATACTTCCAATATTTTGTTCATATTTTTTAATGATGCAAAAATAAATATATTATTTAGCCTCAAATTGTTCGTAATCTGAAGTTATACTGAGAATCTAATCCCTGTATTTTCTAATACAGTTAAAGTATTTATTACTGAAATAGAATTTATAGATTATATCGTTTTAGTACCTATAGAGTACACGAAGACCTACTAAAAGTGGAATCATAAAGTATAGTAGCGTTGGGGATATTTTGATTAGATGCAAACATTTTTGAAATATGTGGAATTGATACTCCTAGAGATTTAATTTCAGCCATAAAATGTTGTAACTTTTTCCTCATTTGTACAGTCTTCAGAGAATGTAGAAACTGAAGGTACCCGTAATTCATAAGAAAAGGATCTGATGCGGATGGCAAGGGACGCAGTTCTTGTTGTGTCTAATATAAGATGTAAATTTTGGCCTGAATCTTAAAAAGTTCTTCGTATTTTGAATTTACTGTAAACAAAAGTAAATATTCTAAGAGGCGACATATAAACTAAATATCAGCTTATAGAAACAGTAATAAAAATGTAATGTAATATTAGGGGTGTCTAATGGCTATATCATCGCCTAAATAAGAAATCCTCGTATGTCCTTAATGAGCAATTTTACAGTAGACAAATAAAACTAAATTACTTGACAAGTACTAGTTATACTTCTGAAGAAGCCACAGTGTTGGCGAAACACGTGTCAAGTGAAATAATAAAGTTGAGAAAGTTACAAATGTGTTTTTGTTTACTACCAATATGTTAGACTTTCATCAAGTATCCAAAAAATCAATACAAAACTAAATTACTGAATTTCCGTTTCGTGTCGGTGTTAGTTATCGGCTACATATATTTTTTTATTGTGGTACCTAATGAATTAGCTTTATTTTAGTAATGTTTTATAAAAATCAGTTAATTTAGTGGATATACGAGGTTTACACGAAGCCATTGCATCTAATAAAAGAGAAATAGGGTTATAATACTGGTATTTTGGAGTAAGAAGTAGTTCAAACGTTAAACTATTGAAATATAATTGTAGAGTGGAAATACTCGAAATACTCGTAACTCCTCAATGAACTTAATTCAACCAAGTACTAAAAACACTCAAGTCCATATTTACACTTTGTGGAGTATTTTAGTAATAAATAGCAACATTTACTGAGAAATATTTGTGAGATAACTACAAACGAATTCTTACCTGCATATAGAGGCACAATTTTCAATTTAAGCCACAAACTTCTACAAGTTGGAAAGAAACATTTCACAATACAACAGTAAACTGGGACTTGCGAGGTTTGCGTTTTGACGTAGGAGGGCCGTGGACTTACGAGATATGTTTGGAGCAAATTACAGAATTTGTGGTACGTTGCCAATTCCGAGGTTTTCGTGAAGGGTAGGTTTGCCTACACATTAATAGATGGTTTTAAAACCTCATTTTGAAGAAAAAGTGGACATAGGCGACAATATGTTGCAAAGCTGCATAACTGTGCGTTTACGGTTCAAATACTAAACATTGTTAATATAATAATTTAGTTTTGGTCCTCAATAAGGGCGAGTCACACGAATGACATTTAATTTTGAAGAATTCTTATCCTGGTATTCTCTTGATTCAATACAAGATAAGCCGAGAACAAGAGAATCACGTCAAGAATTTTCAAAGTCAATAAAAATTGTGAGATCGACATCCTTGAGCAGTTTAATAAATACCTAATAATAGGATGTCACAAACGATTCTGTTTCTAACAAAAACATTACGTGGCATATGGCACATATGACAAGTTTCCTTTTAATTAATGCATAAATCAATTATTATTAAATTTCTGTTCCAGATTAATCATTTACAATGGGGTAATTTGCGACGTGCGTTGATTGATAGATTAATAAGTATTTAGGCTCCGAATGCTGCTTGGGTCTTTGTTATTTACAAGATTATCTGGTTTTACAATAAACAGAATCTGTGTTGAGACATATCGAAAATCAAGACAAGAAATTAAGACCGAGAAATTACTTTATTTTTCTGGATTTTCACGTTACGACAATAGATCAAGACTCTTATTTTGATAAAAAGTAGAATGCTCTATACCTCTCTCGTTATTGTTATTATCGCCGTCGTTAACACTTTTAAAATCTCGTGGGCTTTGACCTTGAGGTGCGTATAGATATAACTCCGCCCTTTATCAAATATATGTTCTACCAACTGATAACTCAACCCCCTTCCAAGTAGACACTTAGCGTTGAAAATTATAGTATAAAAGAGTGCCATTTTTACAGCTTTCTAGTTTCCATGGTTTATACAAATGATGAACGAAATATAAAATACCGTCTACCATCTATTTTTGTCGTCAACAAATCAAATTTGCTCACATATTTCTGTTATATTATTGAAATCCGCAGCTGACACGTCTATTGTTTGAACATTTAATTTATATTCTAATATAAAATGTCCAATAAATAATTCGGATGCAGTTCTAACCGCCGCTTTTGCGTTTTCGTTGCTTCTATCAATGATATGAACTGAAAAAAATTAAAATCGGTTTAAATTTTTCTGCATTAATAAATTGTCACTCACAAACGTTAAATTTTTTAAAACTTATTATAAAGATAAAGATAATTAAAAATATAAGCACTATGGTGTTCATAATGATTGAATCTTAATCAAAAATTGGATACTTTCTCTGTGTAAAAAATTGTATGAATTTGGACGTCGTTAATAGCAATTTACAGGTGTTTACATATGCAGTTTGACATTCTTGTACATTAAACAGGAATATGCTTCTAAGAGAAACATAAAAACAATGTTAAGATAAAGTGATAACTCTGCATCAAATGGTGAAGTTAATGAGTTTTTACTTACCGAAAACTAAATCATAATATCCAGAGTAATAAAGTTTAAAAATAATCAATAAAAATTTACATAAAATGCATTATACTCTTAGTTAAAAGGAAATAAAAAAAATATCAAATCATAAAATGTAAATAATAAAATGAACATTTAAATAAACTGTAATAGGCACTTTTGCTAGACGATTAAGATTTTTTATTATTGTCTAATAATACTGTCTGTCGCTTGTTTATAACAATTTGATGATACGTTTTACAACGAAAGATTTGCATAAGAAATATAAGAAAAGTTTATAAATTAAATAATAATCAGATTGCTTCTTACCATTCATAAATTTAATTGAGATCTTGCTGAACGTCTGGATTTTATATAACCCTCTCTCTATTATTATTATTAGATGAAACGCAATCTGGAGGTGGGAAATATTTTGTTGTATATATATTTGAAATAGGAAATTTTTTGACCATAACAACTTTTAACGTTTAATGTAAATTCTTATTTGCTAATTCATGTCTAGTGTCTATATGTTTAAAATTTGTGACTTACCTAAATATGTCTCTAATTATAAAATTAAACAAAAATATAATTTTCGAGTGATTTATTCATTTATTTATTTATGTATGTATGTATATTTCAATATGTTGAATATTTTGTGACAATTTAATAAGTATTGTGTGCAATAACTTCAATAAAATGTGCAAAATACAATATATTGTTGTTAAGTAATTAAAAATCATTTGAGTGCTAGATTAGTTCGTACGTCAAGCATTTTGTATCTTTTACTTTGTTAAAACATTGGTAAAAAACGTTTCAGAAACGTATGTACACATAACTCATATATATGAGAACGTTAGAGATATCCACTACTGGAATGAAAGGATCCGAACATAGGAATTTTCTATTATACTTATGTATTTTAAATGGACCGAAAAGAATGGTAGGGTACGACAGGCGCATCTTTCCCCACTGCTCATCACAATTGTTTGTTATCAGTCCTAACAATAGCTTATCCAACCAGCGACGAAACGTATTGAAATTATGCCATATCGCAGGTTCAGTTGATTATAATAATTGTCCTACCCTACCATTATATTCGGAAATTCCTATGTTCGTATCCCTTCGTTCCTCATCTTTATAGAAGCAAAACCTTAACCTAAAGAGCATGGATCTGAAAAGCAATATTCCTTCATGACTAGGGTTACCGTCTTCCAATTTTAAAGATCAAGATTTAAGGTGGGAATACCAAAACATTTCCTTGAAAAACAGGACGGTTGACAGCCTTATTCATAACCAATAAAGGATAGGAAATGCAACGAGAGATTACCTAACATTTTCAGAAACATTGTGCTCTTAGGCAGTTTCTGCTGTTATGTCTTAAGTACACTAAATATATCTTTAAATCTATGCTTTAAACCTTTGTTTTAAAAATTATTTTATTATTATTATTATTATTTTGTATTATTACCAACCGCAAATAAAATTATAAATCAATATTCTTAATTGTTAAAAAGACCTTGTCATACATAAATATATGGCGTGTTCGATGCGATGTTTCCTTCTGGACTTTTTGGCTTTGACTTTTCGCCATTCCTTTTACTGACGGCATCTTCAGTGGTAACTGGGCAGATTCTGAGTCGTAACTGATGATCAGCCAAAAAGCCCGGAAGAAAACATCGCATCGATATACGTCGGCCGTGAAAGCCTAAGAACTACATATGGCATGCTGATGAAATCCAATGAGATTTAAATCGAAATCGAAACTCTTATGTGATCTACAATATTAGTTATAGTTTTTCAGAAACCCTTACATAAATTAATATTAGGATAATCAAATTTTCAGCCTAGCCGTTTAAAAAACCCTTTTGGAACGCCTGACTCCTCTTATCTTTTGATCCCTATGTACCAGTACAACAAAAAATATAATGAGTAATCCCAGAAGAACCTTCTAAAAAATACGCTTTAATGAAGTACATATTATTAAAGTATTAATTTTGTGAAATGCTTGCCTGTGTGATTGTCTTATTTTCGCCAACGATTAATTTTACGCCAAATGCAATCCCCGCAAAGTGCAAGGATACCAAGAATAATCCCAATATAACATGTAACTACGAATTGCTCTATCCCGTGTAAAAATGTAACGGTAGAATTATAACAGTTCTTCATTTTAAAGTTGTTGTTCCACCATTTATTTTTTAGGTGCGTTAGTATGTTCTGTTTCGTAATATTTAACAACCTATTCACCCAAGAAAGAGAAAAAGAACAGTCAGTGATTTATCTCAAAAGATTATGCACTCCCTTGAAAAATACGACTTTCAACAGTACAGTGTTTTGTAATTTTTAAAAAAATATTCGGACAAAAGGACCGTTGGTCTATATCACCGATTAACCGCAATAAACTCACTTCGCGTTGATTGGAACATTAAGCTTTAGACATCCAATTTATCAGTTTAAGGATTGAATCTAAAAAACTTCCTACTGCTTGCTCAAGTTGCATAAGGAACGTCTATGCAAAATTTCAGGACTCTTGACCAGGGGTTTGGGATGTACGAGGATGGATCAAATGTAAAGGAGCCTTTGTTCATAAAACATTTATTTTGAAAATTTTCACAAAAACACAAATTTCTCTATTTTCTCTATTGTTTGATTATACATTTTTCCCAACGGATTGGTAGTTTTTTCATCTCGTTTTCATAAAAAGAAGCAGGACGGGAGTCTATCCAGTTGTGCACAAACGCCTCCACATGTTCATCAGTTAAAATCGCTCGCCTCCTAGTGATCGTTTGAAGGTCCCAAACATGTGGAAATCACAAGGGGATAAGATTGTGCTATATATATGGTGCTCCGACTGAGTCTAGTGCATTTTACTGATTTGGGCCTGCGTTAAAGCTGCGATGCGAACTCGAGCAGCTTTTTGATCTTCACTCAGCAACTTTGGGACCCAACGAGCTGAAATTTTTCGGAATCCCCAGCTTTTCGTTATGATTGTGTGGACACTCCCATAGCTGATGCCGAGTTCAACAGATATCTGAAGCACAGTGGCGTGGTGGTCCCCTTCAATAAGGTTTCTAACGCGTATAATGTTAACCGGCGATATGCTGGTGCGCGGACGATGAGGATGATTTACATTTTCGACACGATTACGCCCTTCGTTAAATTCTTTGCACCAAACTTTTACCCGTTGCCACGAAAGCGTTTCATTTCCGGACTGTGCTAGCAATCTGCGAAAAATTTCAGCTGGTTTCACGCTTTCACGTGTAAAAAACTTAATAACAATCCGTTGCGCAATGCTGCTATGCATCCCTTTTCACTCATAGTGATAGCTACTTATACCAAGCAAAAACAGCAATACGACGAGTCGTTTCCGTGTCACCTAATATCGCCACTTCAAGTTGCTAACGCCCGTATGCGCCTTGAATAACTATCCGGCGCTCAATTTAAAAAGGCTTGTTTAGATTGGATCCGCCCTCGTATGTTTGTATATCAGTCAACCGAGCGGCATGGTCTAGTTGTCTAGATCATTGCTTAGCATTCGGGAGGTCACCGGTTCGATTCCGGGGCCCGCTACTCTGGTCCAAGTTTTTCTGTGCTTTCCTTGAATCATTTAGGCAAATGTTGGGGTAGTAATATTCCACAGATAGTCTTTCACTTTTCTTCCGTCTTCATTTCGTCCGTCTCATCTTTCTTCCCCCAACCATCACCCACCCATTCCCACTATTCCAAAAGGTGGTTGAAGAGGGCTTTCCGCCCTACCCTCCGACTTTGCATCAGAGTGTATGATGGATGGGCAACCCGCCTACCAACATTGATGGAAACGAAACACTCAAAAAGTTTAAGGTACCTGCAAACAGTCGCTTTACTACGTAATCAAGGCAGGTGTCGACGAAACGTTAGGAAATAATCGTTCGTATAGGTAGACCACGGCCCTTTTGTCATAACTATATTTCTACAATAGATTCCGGTTGTGAAAGCCTGTATTCTTAAATTGAGAAATAATTTATGAATACGAAATTAAACATTTCAATTTCGACCCCTTATCAAGTGTCAATTATCAATCCGATAATATTTTTTTGAGAATGCGATCGAAATAACAATTTCGTGTAGTCGAATAAATGTTGGTGAAATATAAATATAGTATTGAGCTT
Organism: Agrilus mali; assembly: GCA_029378335.1. Classification (NCBI taxonomy): domain Eukaryota; kingdom Metazoa; phylum Arthropoda; class Insecta; order Coleoptera; family Buprestidae; genus Agrilus; species Agrilus mali. The sequence goes on from CM055659.1 coordinate 18,770,577, forward strand.
TTAATCTGCCATTTATCGAAATCACCACTTGTGGGTCCCAATTATTTCGAAATTACTGATTCTCCTGAATTTAATGTACCTATACAGTTTCGTTAAATTACTGATCAAATCGAAATGTTTCAAACTCACGCGATATTTAGTTGATGTTTAAGATGTGAACCAGACTGAACCGCCATTGCATACGATCTTTTAGAAATATCTTCTCCAATCATTTTGAGACCGCAATGTGCATTTTCTATGTATCTGAGAACGGGCGTTCTTTCCAAAAGAGCAAAGTTCTCGTTTTGTAACACCTTTTGTAATCCTTCTTCAGTTGTCGATACTACACCCGTTTTCATAATTTGATTCCATAAGATTTCATATGTATAACTGATAGGAAAATCGTAGGTAGCAGTGTTTACATCGGATGTAAAAGTTTCAAGATTTAATGACATATCTTTCCAATATCTATAAAATATTTTCAAATCGTTACAAGATTGTTAATTACACGTTATTCTAAGATATTTTAGAATATTCCTAAAAATTCTTGAATGGAATTAATAATCGAGTACAATTTAAGGGGTGTTGCATACTTATTTTTTATTCTGTATGTATAAGTTGCACATCAGCATCAAAACGTTGGGTGTTTTATTATATAATAAAAAATAATAAGTATCTATACAACCCCTTAAAATTTAATTGATTATTAATTTGTTAGAAGGCTTAGGAGAAAGACTACCTACAAATTATTTTCCAAAATCACTCTTATGTTTAAAAATTAGCTAGAAACAAAACCAATGGGAGATGTGCTGCTTACTAAAAATTAAATACCTACTTGCACACTTCATAATATTTATTACCTTAAAGTTTTACGCACCTGAAAAATGCTTTTTCAATATGAAACATACGACTAATGTAAACCATTGCAGATGTACCATTGACAGTTGTGTAAGAATAGGTGTATCGGTGAGCTAAATCTTCGACGGTTTGAATATCATTTCCATTCTGTTGTAGATCAGTTATAACACTGGCCAAGAATGCACTATATGTAGCCGTTATAACGAAACTGCACATCCACCATGTGAGAGCTATCATTCTACTTGATATATTTTGCGGTGCCTCTCCACCTCCTTGATTTGTACAAGATGTAAAACAAAACCAAAAACACTCCAATAGATTAAAAATACGAGTGTTATTATTGACATTGTTTCTAGTGTTCGATGGCCTTTTTTGTGGACTGAATTTTGCAAAAATCCACATCAAGATACTAAAAAAGAAGTTTCCAACTTTCCATCCTTTTTTATTCTTAACACTAATGATTCTTTCAACTAAGAGGTTTTTTAGATGTAAACCTTTTATTAACAGGTAAGTAATTTTAAACCTTCTAAAGTGAAGGAGGTTCTGCTGTGATTTAGACAAATCATAGCTTAAACTTAACTAAATTACTTTGGTGATGATGATGATGATTAGGGTGTTAGGAATAGGACGATTAGACTGTTTAATCGCATTTGCTGTTTCAATAAATTACTGACCAAAGCCTTAATATTGTGATTCTACTTATATTAAACTTATTTTTTTATGCACTTTCCCTAATTCTCTTTCGTTTCTGGACCGTAAGCTTTTGGGACGACGTCATTACACAAAAACTTTCATCGGCTAATTTTATCCCCTTTAGGGTAAAAGTTTTACAAACATTGAATGTCTTATTTATTTATATCTAATCAAAAGCCTAAAAAATAAGTTTCAAGCTTCTATCTTTAAAAATTACGGAATTTCCGCACAAACTTTCCTATTTCAACCCCTTACAACCCTTTTTTCGCATTAAAAAGTAGCCTATGTCCTTTCTCGGGCTCTAGACTATCTCTATACCAAATTTCATTTAAATCGGTTCAGTAAATTTTAGGCGAGATTCTGTAGCATACAGACAGAGTTACTTTCGCATTTATATTTTCATCGATTTTCCCATGAGAATAAGATATTTTCCCGCAGTAAAACGTAGCCTATGTGTTAATACAGGGTGTCAGCTAACTCCATACCAAATTTTATTAAAATCGCTCCAGCCGTTTAGACGTGAAGAAGTAACAAACATACACACTCACACACTCACAAACTTTCGCCTTTATAATATTAGTGTGATTAATGGATGGTATAATAGGTTACTTACCTTGCGAAAATTGCCAGTCCAGACCAAGTAGCCCATGTTTCATAATCAAAAGCTCCTCTATTTTTTCCATTTTCATTATTTTCCTTTACAAGTACTCCAATTCCCTCATCGTCCAAAAAAGGAATAGTAAAATCAATTACATCATTCCGTTCTTGGGATATTGTAAGTAACCCTATAGCTATGTCTGCCTTTTTATCCATGAGGTCTCTTACAGCACCATTCCAGATTCCATGTTCGTTGCTATAACCAAAACTGTTGTCGCTTGTTACGAACATTTCGTAATCAAAATCGACTATTTTTGACACTTTATCCAAAATATCCACAGAAAAACCAGAAAATTGTTTTGGTGCTGTCTTGTTTGGAAAAACGAACGGTTTTTGCTAAAACACATACTTTTAAACCTCAGGATGTAGAGTCAGATTAGCATTTTCTACAGCAATGCAAATTTTTGCAAACCCGATGTTTTGATGTCCGAAAAGTTGACTTAACAATTTTGGAATTAAAAAAAAATATGTGCCAAAATGTCCCCTATTATTCTTATTATATATTAATGATATCTTTAGTGCGGTAGATAAGCAATATTTGTCATCATATGCTGATGACACTGCTATTAGGTGTTCAGGAAGCAACTTGGACGAAGTGTAAAAAGACATGTATAATGTTCTAAAAATTGTTTACAATTGTTTAAGAAATAACCAATTAACCCTGAATGTGGGGAAAACTGTCTATCTAACCTTTTCCTGTTATAGTGATACTATGCCAAAGACTGTAATTAGTATAAATAATGAATTAATAAAAAGAGTTGATAGCTGCAAATATTTAGGTATTTTAAAAAAAGTTAAATATTTCTAATTCATTGTGTACAGACTAAGTCTCTTTATGGAACGTAAAGTACTAAAAACGCTGTACCATTCTCTATTTGAAAGTATCATTAACTACGGTATCATAGCGTGGGGTGGTGCATATAAAAATTCTATCAAGCCACTTTTTACTGTACAAGAAAGAATTTAAAAAAAAATGAGAGTGGAGAACAATTATATGTTTAACATCAAGTAACAATTTGTTCTGTGTAGTTTGATCAAATATTACAACACTTGCACACATAAATATAATAGCTATGAAGGTAGATCTAGACACAAAACAATACAGGGACCCAAAATTACTAAAACTAAGTTCCTAAACAGTCCTTTATATACTGCAATTAAATACTTCAACTTGTTACCGAATGAGATAAAGAATACACCTATATTATCCAAATCAATTAAATATAAACTAAAAAAAGGTTAATAACCAGTCAACAGGAACTAATTACTTTATAAAATAATTTTTTGTATTGCCTCAGTCTCTGTCTCATTATTTTAAGTATAAAAATTCTCATGAAACTTTACAATTTTTGTGCACTTTCGAAATTTTTTCGCTTTATAATTTCTATTTTAAATAATTAAGTTGTATTTAATATTAATTTTTTTGTTAGATAGACATATATGATGGGTAAATCATATATGCCTATTTATTTATTTCTCCCAAACCTATACACAGGAAACTCCATGTTTCCTCGATAGGAATAAAATGTACTTTCTATGTATTTTTTTTTTTTTGGGAAATAAATGAAATGAAATGTGCCCGAAATGTGCTATTATGTGCTACGTAAAAAAAATTATTCAAAAAACTTAACTTTTATGACTAGGTCCTTTTTGTGATGTTTAGTTAACTCCACAACATCACTTCATCCAAATCAAACCAATTGTGTTGTAAAGTGCTTAAGATGTGCTATCATGTGCCATTAAAAAAAAAGTTTACTTGAAAAATTGAATTTTTATTGAGACATCCTTTTTGTGATATTTAGTTAGCTCCGCAAAATCACTTTATCAAAACTTAACTTATAATGCTGTAATGTGCCCGTAATGTCCTGTTATGTGCCCGTAATGTGCTGTTATGTGCCAATGTGAAAAAAAATATTTGAATAACAAGTTTAGATTTTTCGTAAAATATTAAGTCTTCATTAATACTTTCTATACGCATCGATAAATGTGGTACGATGAAATAGCATAATAATATGCTTAACATAGTATTCGCATATTGTTCATGAAACATCACCATACATTCTTTTACGTACATGTTATGCAACACATCTTGTATTAGGTAAGTACATGTATATACTTTTCATTAGTTTACGATTGTATAGAATGTATTGTACACTATAAAATTCGTATTATTATTAATATTATCAATACAAAGTGTTATTAAAGCTTTTTTTATTGTAATAGTAACTTTTTATATTTAATGATAGTTTTCTATTAGTGTAGGGAATAAACTTTTCATATGGTACTGTTTTAGTGTTACCACAACACATACACAAAGAGACTGAATTTTTTTCTCATTTATGTATATATATCTTAGAATAGAAGATTAGTAATTATTAAGTAATAAATATATATTCTTATAAAACAATATGAAAATACTTATGTAATCAAGTCATTTCCCTATTCTCGTCAAAGTAAAATTTCAATTTTTCTTCGTAATAACATTACTAGTAGAGAAAGTATTAATGAAGACAGCATTTTACGAAAAATCTAAACTTTTTATTCAAATTTTTTTTTCACATTGGCACATAAGAGCACATTGCGGCCACGTTACAGCACTATATGTTTAGTTTTGATAAAGTGATTTTGCGGACCTAACTAAATTTCACAAAAAGGATGTCTCAATAAAAATTCAATATTTCAAGTAAATATTTTTTTTAATGGCACATGATAGCACATCTTGAGCACATTACAACACAATTGGTTTGGTTTTAATGAAGTGATGTTGTGGAGCTAACTAAACATCATAAAAAGGACCTAGTCATAAAAGTTAAGTTTTTTGAATAATTGTTTTTCACGTAGCACATAATAGCACATTTCGGATACATTTTGGCACATATTTTTTTTTAATTCCAAATTTGTCGAGTCACCTTTTTGAACATGATGTTTTTTACCTATTAAGTACTTGATTTTTGCATTATAACTTCCTTTATGAGGTCAGTTGGCATAAACTTTTTGTGAACTACGGATTCTGGTAAATGTGGCGGATGGCCAAAGTTTTGACTACAAAAACCATGTATCATTAATTAATTAAATCTGTATTTATTAATCAACCCCAAAAATATAATTGCAACTACCCTCTAGTATATATAGAGTTAGTTTATATACGTCTGAGATATTCGGGTACAAGTAACGGTAGATGGTGCACCTTTAACATGAACTTGCGACCTTCCTATCAACAAGATGACTATACTTTGTTTCCAAGAGGGTCAGGTCGACAGAAAGTACAACTTCCGTGTTAATAAGTCCATTATGCCAATTAAATTTTAGTGTTCGGTCTTCTTAATTTTACACAAAATTAATATGTTTAAGATAGCGAATTTCTTATGGAAACTGTTTCTGTTTTCTTTTAATTGTAAATATTTTAATAAACTGTACAGTTTCTGAATTATACAAATAAACATTACGTATAGTTACATATACATATTTGATTATAATGAATAATCTTTGTTTTAACAAATTGTGGCATCTTCAATGCCTTCAAATAAAATAAATGAAGTCTGTTTGTACTTACTATTACTGTAACAACCCTATAAAACGGTTTTAAAGTGAAATCTTTTAAAGATATTGTATTGCCAATTAAAAGGCCATCTGTAAAATTGGATGACCAAATGCCAATATTGGTACTTTCTGATTTACCAATTTTTTTATGTACTATCCGCATTTCAAATTCCATTTGAATAATGTCCCCATTTATATAAAGATCAGGATAATGTGAATATTCCTAAAATGCCACTTACCTTTTATAATACAGTACTACTTACATAAATATGGGTAAAATAAATAACGCTTGCTCAAAACACAGTACCTGTCTTTCTATCTTACCTGAGTAAAATACCGTTTAAAATAATTTGTCTTATTTATTCGGTTTAGGAAATCTACTGCGCTTTCTTTGAGACACATACTGTCTATTTGTGATGGAATTAGCTTTTCTTTTAGCATAAACCTGAAGATGAAATTAATTATAATTATTTTATTAACTGGTAACGAAAGCTACCTTGTGGCCAGAAGAGATTGCTTCGTTACTTTAAAGAAGAAATCTAATTCTAAATTTTTAATTCCGTTTGAGCTGAATCGTTCGTGATTATTGAATTCATCTTGCAATGGATTTACGAAAAACATTGTTAGATTTCTACAAGGAAAGGATAAATTGCCTTCGTCCTGCGTGATAAAGTGCCACACTCTTCGAATGTTACAATGGTTCAGCTCTTCTGATACTTCCAATATTTTGTTAATATTTTTTAGCGATGCAAAAATAAATATATTATTTAGCCTCAAATTGTTCGTAATATGAAGTTGTCGATTAATATTTGTAACATTCAAACGTTGTACTGAGAATCTAATCCCTGTATTTTCTAATACAGATAAAGTATTTATGACTGAAATAGAATTTATAAATTATATTGTCTTAGTAAAGAATACACGAACACCTACTAAAAGTGGAATCGTAAAGTATAGCAGCGTTTGGGATATTTTGATTAGCTGCAAACATTTTTAAAATATCTGGAATTAATGCTCCTGGGGATTTAATTTCAGCCATGAAATTTTGTAATTTTTCCTCATTTGTGCAGTCTTCAGAGAATGTAGAAACTGAAGGTATCCGTAATTCATAAGAAAAGGATCTGATGGGGATGGCAAGGGACGAAGTTCTCGCTGTGTCTAGTATAAGATGTAAATTTTGGCCTGAATCTAAAAGATCTTCGTATTTTGAATTTACTGTAAACAAAAGTAAATATTTTAAAAGGCGAGATATAAACAATTGTTAATACAGGGTTTTTCAAGTTGATGGGCTATTAGAAGTAGATATATGAATTAGTAGAAGGAATTCAATTTTGAAACCTGGGCTCATTTGGTTATTATTTGGCGCTTCTTTTAAAAATATTTTCAAGTTCGATTTACATCCGGTAATACCGGAAGTCGACACCAACTTTATTATTTTAAATGGAATGCTATATTTTCTACGCTGAATTCGAATAAAACGTGTAATTCTAAGGTAAGAACACCTTTTTATTCGAAAAATATTAAAATTGGCTATTTTAAGTAATAATAATAAAAAATTACTCGAAAATTTTCAAATAAAACAATAGGAAGTATCCATATAGATCGAAAGAGGATAAAAAAAGTAATCGATTGAAAAAATAAAAAATGGTAGGTGCCTTTTGAAAAAAACCAAGTTTTTCGTGTTTGAAGTTTTTAAATTTTAGAATTTTATTTTGAACGCCCTGTATACATTATTTAGTTCAATTTTGTCAAAGCGTTAGCACTAATATTCAACTATTACTAGTGAAAATTTCAACACTCTGAGTCGTATTTTATGGAAGTTATATTTTTTTATAATTTGGGTTGCGGTAGCGATTTTTTTTCTATAAATTAAATTAACTCAGAAACCGATCGTCATAGGTGTACAAGTTGGTTATCAAACTTACTTTAGAATTACACGTTTTATTCGAATTCAGCGTAAAAAATATACCATTGCATTTAAAATAACAAAGTTGGTGTCGACCTCGGTATAACCAGATGTAAATCGAACTTGATATAATTTTTAAAAGAAGCGGCATAAGCAATAACCAAATGAGCCCAAGTTTCAGAATTGAATTCTTTCTACTAATTCATATACTTCTAATAGCCCATCAACTTGAAAAACCCTGTATAATAATTTAGTTTGGGTTTTCAATAAGTGCGAGTCACACGAATGACATTTAATGTTGAAGAATTCTTATCTTGATGTTCTCTTGATTCAACACAAGTTCAATAAGAGAACAAGAGAATCACGTCAAGAATGTTCGAGATCAAGAAATTTTATCATGAGTCTCAACACTTTTATGCAGGTTAATAGATAAAACAGAATATATTTAACTTTTGTAGTTAAACAAACAATTCTGTTACTCACTAAGAAAATGCCTAAAATTTTCTTCTTTCTCGCCGGATTTTTGTTATTAACAGAATTGTTTACAATATCCCTTTACACCCTAAGATAAGTTCTTCTCTGCGTCGGGAAATATCGAGACTCTTGAATCAAGGCAAGTAGAGGACAAAACCTTTATTTGATGAAACCCAGTACTGCTGCACCTCTCTCATTATTGTATCGTCGTCGTTAAGAATACTGTGGGTATTTTAAAATATCATGAGCTTTGACTTTAATGTGCGCATAGACATAACTCAGCCTCTTAACAACTAAATGATTTAGGAAGTGATCTTTCAACCCGCTTTCCTTGCAGACCCCTGACGGCACAAATTACCTATAGTTCAGCAATTCATTTGTTTATACAAATGATAAACGAAATATATAATACCGTCTATTATCTATTTTTATCATTAATAAGTATTAATTGGCTCACAAATTTGTGTTATATTATCGAAATTATCAGCCGACACGTCAATTGCTTGAACATTCAGTTTGTATTCTAAATGTACTCCTAACATTTCGGTTACAGTTCTAACTGCCTCTTTTGCGTTTTCGTTGCTTCTAGCATTGATGTGAACTAAAAAGAAATCAAAATTAATTTAGATTTTTTTGCATCAATTAATTGTCACTTACAAACATTAATATTATTTTGAAGTAGCTGCACAAAACTTATTACAAACATAAAGGTAATTGAAAATATAAGCACTATAGTGTTCATAATGAATAAATTTAAATCAAAATTATGGTGTCCTCTCTTTGTAATAAATCGCATGAATATTGAAACCGTTGGCTGCAATTTATAGCTATTTATGCAGCTTTAAACTCTCGTAAAAAGAAATTAAACAGGAATAAGCTTTTAAGAAAAATGCAAATAGACTATGTCAAGATAAAGTGATAACATTAAAAGGTCTTTATTTATCAAAAATTGAATCATAATACCAAATGTAATTAAAAGTTAAAAAAATCAATATCGATTTTCATTAAATGCGTTACCGTCAACTAAAAAGAAATACAAAATCGTAAAATGTAAATAATATAATGAACATTTAAATAAACCGTAATGAACACTTTTATTGGACAATAAAGAAAAATAAAAATTGGAAAAGGTCTTACCCCTCATAACCACAACACTTTTAAAAAACGCGGACACGTGTTTCGCTCACTTATGAGTCGTGAGCATCTTCAACGCAAGACTATATACATAAATCAAAAACGTTTAACTACGATCCAAAATTTTTGGGTTTTCTTAGTTTTTGGTTATGGCATTGAACGTATTCACGTTTCCTTAAAATCTTCCCCCGCCCTTACCCTTTTATAATTATATATAAATTTAAGCCCCCTTGGTAATCAAAATTCAGTCTTGCGTTGAAGATGCTCACGACTCGTAAGTGAGCGAAACACGTGTCCGCGTTTTTTAAAAGTGTTGTGGTTATGAGGGGTAAGACCTTTTCCAATTTTTATTTATTTGGTTTTCCACAGTCTCCTTTATATTTATTTTAAAAATATGTAAGTTGAGTATATCTAGGTAGTATTTAAGAAAAACAGTAAATATTTGGGTGATATACATAAATAGAGACTTGGTTTAAAATTAATAATCCTTTGAGCAAAATTATAAAAATGCTGTAGAGATAAAACAGCGTAAGTATATTTGTTAACTTGAAGGATTTGTGAGAAAGTTTACATAGGCCAAATTGCTAGAACTTTTTCAAATAGGATGAAGGACCATTTTAATAGTTTTAAGTTAAAAAAAACTGTATCTCAGCTTGTGCCGCTGCGGCACAACTAATTAATTTTAATTACAATTAAGGTATCTGCAACCAATAGGGCCATGCTAAGCTGTTACTGATATTTCTGCAATTATTATTAGAACCACTGAAAGTCATATTGATTGGGCATATTCTCAAGAAAAAAAATACATTGTTTTAGCGACTTTTTCTAAATTTACTAAATAATTTATGCAATGTGGCCATAGAGAAAAAATGCTATTTTGTTCTTAAAAATTGAAAAAGGCACGTAAATAAGGAAAACGATACATTCAGATAAATATGTAGAACGGAAGGTTGGCAAAATTTTTTTTTTTATTATCTTCACATATTTCATGAAATTAGGTTTGCTAATTAAAAAAAGAGAATATTCATTATAATCTCATGTTTTTTTGATAATGTTTTACCACTTATTAAAATTTACTATGAGGGAATTTTATAAAAAACATTGAAGAGGTGTCTGTGGTTATGAGGCTATGCCTTTTCTCATGTCATGGCCATATTGTTCAACACTGCTGAGGTTTCAAACTTTCATATATTTTTTTGTTATAAAGAAATATAAAATCAAATATCATCACTTTAATCTTGAACATTTAAGCTATAGTTTTATTTATAGAAAATATAAAGTACCTTTTCGGGACAAAAAATATATATGATGTGGAAAAGGATAGTTTGAACAGAAATGGCAATAAGTAAAGAACAAATGGAAGAGTGGAGAGGAAAGGGATTGAATGTTAGTAGGGTGATGGGGAAAAGATGTAATGAAATAGTAAGAGGTGAGGATTTGAGAAAAATATGGGAATCAAGACACACGAACGGTATGAGGGAGTTTTTATGGGTAGAATGGCAAGGAGATGAGGTGCCAGGATATCTCAGAGATAGAAAAAGTATAGAGATAATAGCTAGATTCAGAATAGGGAATGAGTGTAATGAGACTAAGTTTTGGATAGAAGAAGGTATTAGGAGATTGTGTAGAGTATAAAGAGTGAATCAATGGAGCATGTATTAGAAGAAGTAACGGGGAAGAATGAAAGGGAGGAACTTGGAAGGATAGTAAATGCGGATGGTAGTGGTCTGGCCCAATTGAAGAAAATTTTAAAAAGAAGAGGTGTGGAAAGGGGGGGAGGGAAAATACAGGAAAAATGAATATAAGGGAAAAGGAACGGAAGTGCTTAGTGTAAATATTAAAATTTTTGTAGGTTGGAGAATATATTAATATGTTTCTTTTTTTTTTTCCTTTTGTGTGTGGAAATGTAAACATAACTTTTTTGTTCAATAAAGCTCTTACTACTACTATTACTATAAAGTACCTATACCTATTCACCTTTACTTACAAAAGAACAGCCAAATGTTTTTAACTAAGTATTTTAATTGTAAAATGCAGAAGTACCCGAAACAATCGTATATTTGGGACTAACAGCCAAAATAATAGCGTTTAGATAGGTTATTTACTAATTTTTAAACATACATAGAGATATTTTGCCTTCAATAGCGATTGTTTTTAACAAAAACTTGTCAGCCATGGCCTTATTATCTGCATGTACCTTACAATAAGGAATTGAAAATGTTACATAGAAAAGTATAATTTTAAATGATCAAATTGAAACAAACAATTGTTAAGTTTAGAATACGGAAATTCTCCTTCCCCTCATTAGTTCGGTTTTGCTTATATGTATATAAAGATATATTTTTATTTTTATCATTCTATCTTCACCTGAAGCAGCCACAGGGTGGTGAAACAATCGTTGTGATCAATAAATTTTCTGTTGAAACATTGTGTTTAATGTGTGTTCATTAAATTTGGATAGGTATGCGAGTTTACGAAACATTCCTAAGGTTACTTAAGCTTTAAGAAAAGAAGGATTGTTTAAATTTCTGTAAACTGTAAAGGTATATTATCAAATTATCGTTTAACATGCTGAAATCGTAAAGAATGTTTTAAACGAATGTTAGATGGACTCGCATTTTTTATATCATCTGGAAAGCTCTCCACTGTTTTATTTTCCCTTTCGTGTAATATATTGACAGTTTATGTCAGAAGCATTTCCATTTCAGTTTTAATTTATTTTTTTATGTACCAACAATGAATTTTATGCTGAGGTTGCATTTTAATATTAAAACAATGCATATTTGATATCCATTTCTCTTTGTAGATCCACATTTAGAAGATTGCCAGTCCTAGTAGAGATACAATGTAAAAAAACATTGGCTCCAGTGCATCTTCGGACAATAACAATTAAGGTTATCAGTCCCCATTCGAGTCAATGTGATATGGTCAATGAAAACCACGACGACCGAAATATGAGACTAGGAAGACCTATGTCCCCGCATTTAGCGATATATAAAACGCAATTGACCAGCATGTTATCACTCGCTCATCGAACCACAGGTATTTTATATTTTACAATTAGGCTAGCTTTGGTTAGCGACTTAGCTTGCACCAAGTTTGATTTTGGTTGATAAGTTTTAGTTTAAGATTTTTTTATTGTTCGAGTGTAATAAATTTCAAAATTGATAAGATTTACATGATCAACATCTCGAGAGACCTTACAAATTGCTCCCATATTAAGTTCTGGACTTTTAACTTTATGAAGTTGTTTTTGAAAAAGAACAAAACTTGTGTTTATCTATTTGTTGACAGGAGTAATCTTGCAAATTTTCGAATTGATATATCTATCTTATATTATTCCTCTATAGAAAGTTTGAACCACCGCTTCACCCTTTGTAGGGGTTGAATTTTCAAAGATTCGGCTGTAAGCGTCAATCAGTCAAATTTTTCTCTATTTACCCTTCCTGCTAAGGGGGTATCTCTTATATCTATAATGGTATAGGCAAAACATTTATAGGTAATTGCTTACGTGAAGAAATAAATACACAGAAAGGAGGGTAAATCAAGACAGGGATAACCTTGTACGACATTAGAAAAATGTATAATGGAGGGAACACAGTGATGAAAGTAACAAATCGAATATTGGAAAAAACAAATGTAACCTAACCCAACCTTGCCTTAAACTAACTAAGCGTTTTTCTAATCTGAAGCCTCAATTATACAAATTGCCAATATTCGGTTTTCAACGTTTGCGCCCCCCTCCATTTTCATATTCAAGAACTTTGTTGGTGCTTTACACGATTATTTTCAACCCTCTCCTAGTCTTCCGACAGTGGCATCTTTTCATATTTAGACAATTACTTTCCTACCCTACCCCCTACAGTACCTAAATAGTATCTTATGGCAATATTAAAGGGCCATTTATTGAGTAACTATAGTAAGTAATAATGTAAGAAAATCGAAGGATTACTGTGGAATATTAACTGAACTGAAACAAACACACAAAATTCACAAAACGTTTCGAAACCTAAAACGCGTTTCATCCTCAGTACTAGATTCAAGGTCTCTAGGTTCCTTCAACCTTCCCTCCCCCTTGAGGCCCTTACGTTATTTGATCATTGGTCCCTAATTCGCTACAACTTTTGACCCCTTATATTTACGCTCCTCTGGTCCTTAAGTAAAGTGCTCATGTAAGCCTACCCCCACACCCTCACACAACTTATTTTGACGGTCCCTGGCAAAAAAATAGCAATAGATTTGGAAAATGCGCCATTAAAACTGTACTCAGGGATGTCTTTTTCAATTAATCTGCAATAGAGTTATTTATATTCTTTTTAATGTATCTAAATGTTAAGTTTATTAAAATTGACATAAACGGTTTATATGAATTTTCGTTAACATTTAAGGTATATGGTTAATGGTATACACCTGGGTTTTAGCATTTGGCTCGCACATTATCGATTTGCCCCAATTTATAGAATTTCTACATGGAGTGAATTTCCCCGCAGCTTTAATCATTGTCTTGAAATTCGTATTAAGCTTTCCCCTTAGTTACCATTTGGCGAATGGTTTGCGCCACTTTATGTGGGACATGGGCAAGATGTTAGAATTAAAGACAGTTTATAGCTCTGGTTATGCAATGTTAGCTGCTAGCTGCGCAGGTTCCGCTTTTTGTGCTTTTCTTTAAATACCCATTTATAATTATATATTATTTGTATTGTAAAAATGTATTCATGAACAATCGATTCAAAATTTAATTAATATAAAAAAGCTACCTCACACATGTTGTTTCTGTTTTGTACTACTGGTTAGATGCCAATTTTCTAAAAAGCGCCCACCAAAAAGTTAGCAAGAAGGTAGAGATTGAGGTTGTATGTTTTAATGATGTCAGATTTTAATTATTATGTATTAATATTCTACGAAAAAGTCAGCTTGATAATGCAAATTTTGCATCGCAAAATTCGTAATGATGATAATTTAAATTCAACAAGCAGAAAACTTTTTATTACCATAAGTAAAGAATAATAATAATATATCAGTTTAATACTTTTATTTCCACAATAGAAATTAAAATATATTTTCAAGATTAATATATATAGACAAAAATTAACATATACTATAAGTGGTTTACAATAAGCTTAAAATAAACGTTGTGGCAGCTGTAACTCCCAGAACAATGTACCCTGTTGTATAAACTTCTTTTAACTTAAATAGTTGGCCAACATCCCAAACCAAGTGACGTATTCCATTCCAAAAGTGATAGGTAAATGGAAAAGCAATAAGCACTTTCCCCAAAAATAATGTTACTGGACTCACTGTCTCTAAGGCTGAAATATAATAGGGCCAATCATGTGGCAATACCAGTGCTCCAATTCCAAAAATGGTAACATATCCAGCAAGTACCATACCTTTACAAAAATTACATGTAAATAAAAGTTATCCTTAATTACTATTTTGTTGCCATCATCTTTTATTTACCAGTAATCCTGTGTGTTATTGATAACATACTAGTAATTTGAGGTTTATAAATAGTTAAGTGAGGAGACTGAGGACGTTTCAACTGTTTATTTTTCTCAAAAAAATCCTGTTGTGTTGAAGGTGGTTCAGGAACCACTTTCATACTAACCACTCTTGCAGAGATAATTGCATTCTTTTGAAAATTTGCTAAATTAATCTTATTGCAACTTCGATTTGCAAGCCTACAAATGTTACATAATTTATCAGCTCCAATATATAAACATTTCATTTTAATCGTTTAGTTACCTGTATACCGACAACATTTTGTTGATGTTTGTTGGCGAATAATTATTTGCTATTTTTTAATATATTTTAAAAGATTATAACTTCGTTAAAATAAAATTATTTACAACATAATACGAACATAACCACAAAACCTGACAGTTAAAATCGTTAAAATGTTTGACAATTATAGATATGAGTAGAAATGAATTATGGAGTTATATTTCTATGGTATACAAAACAAAATCATTTTAAAAATAATTGGAAATGTTAAAAATAGAAACACAAATTAATTCTTGTTGAAATTATTTGCACTTTTAAGCATAAATATAAGTAATAAATTCCAAAGATACAAAAAATATTTATGATGGTTTTTACAAAAAATTCATTTTGGGTTTATTTACACTGTTGCGAAGTGTTTCAAATTTAATAGAACACCGAATAAGATATTATAAAACTAGTGTGTTTTATATTTACTATTTAAAATGTTTTCTTATTTATTTTTATTTTAATACAAAGGTAGCGACGTTAACAAAATATAATCAAGTTTGTTGGTAATTTTTATTTTTTGAAAGTCAAAATTTATAATGGTTATGACAAAACGTTACCGAAACAAAAAAAATTAGAAAACTGTAGAATAATTATGTTGTAACTTAAAAAATACATTCAGATGTAAGTAAAAATATTTGTATTTTAATATTGTAAGATTTTTATAAGTTATAATAATACTTTTACGTTAGATATATTTGGCAACGCGGCATTACTTTATTTTTATATTTCAAAATGTTTGGTTAGGTGATTGTAATCGACCAATCACAATGCATCAACAGTCATTTAGCGTGGCTGTTATTTTTGTAGCGTCGGTCATGCGTCGGTTTCCAAGCGTGTACGCGTTGGTTCGTTGACTCTTATGTGATTTTGTGTTGTTTTTAGTTATTAAAACATCTAAACGATTAGCTGGAGAAACTGCTGAAAGAAACACTGGAAATTATTTGATTCACAGAAGATTTACATGGTAAGATTTTTCTTTTTTGCTGGCACCCAGCCCATTTTCTTGCATAACGTATTTAAAGTATAATTATCCCCAAAATTAACTAAAACTCATGTCTTTTTCTGTTACATTTCACATAACTGGATACTGAAATGTAATTTTCATTAATTAAAAGTGGGTTTTAGTAGTTTTAAGAATTTTTTATTTAATTAAGATTGTTTTTATAGATGGTAAGTAAAAAGGAGAAGTCCTCTTCTGCTAAGACAGAGAAAAGTTCGAAAACCGAGAAGCCAAGTGCTCTTCCAATAAAAGTAATCTCGCAAGCGTCTGAGAGTGCCAGCAAAATGAAAAAGAGGCCCAGTGCAAGTCCATCTCGAAGGAGCCCATCTAGAAGGAGTCCTTCCCGAAAAAGTCCTTCCCGAAAAAGTCCTTCTCGAAAGAGTCCACGAAGCCAGAAGTCTCCCATCCCAAAGAAAAGTCCTGTTAAAATAACTGGTAGAAGAAGTATTGGTGATAGAAAAAGTCCAGCACGTCCATCCAAATCAAATCAAGGTTTCTTATTATTTACATTTTATTAAGCACTTGGGGCACTAATTTAATTTTATTATAGGATATAAGAAATTTATTGCTGATACTGACACTGATTCTGATACTGCTGAAATTTCTGCCAAGTTGTCTGTTGAAAAACCTAAAGCTGCTGTAAGAGGAAGAACTAGAAATATTGACAATGAACCCCAACCTGTAAAGGTAAATATCAACAAACAATTACTTTCCTTGGATAAAAATGAAACAATTTTTTTTTGTACATGTTACAGTAAGCAAGAGACATATCCCTTAAATATAGATATTAATTTGCAAACCTTTGTTAGGGTGATAACTATAATGTATATCCCCCAGAAGAAAATTTAAATATTTTTCAAGGTACTAGTGCTAAT
This sequence comes from Agrilus mali, assembly GCA_029378335.1. Lineage (NCBI taxonomy): Eukaryota > Metazoa > Arthropoda > Insecta > Coleoptera > Buprestidae > Agrilus > Agrilus mali. The sequence continues at coordinate 18,787,465 of CM055659.1, forward strand.
GAAATGCATAGATCCTGCAAGTTAATTTTAAGATCACTTGTATCTCATTGGTACTAACATAACTTATAAAACTGATTCAGATATCTCTTTAAGGCTAATTCATTATACTTATTATTCAATTGCCTTTCTTAATTTTATTTATTTAGTACCATATTACATAGGTTTTTATTCATTTTGTAGGGTATGATCGAAATTATTAGTGGTGCTGAAGTGGAATCTGAGGTGGGGCTTGTACGTCGTTCAGCACGTATATCTCAACAAAGAGAAGTTGAAAGAATTGTTCATGTAAAACAGGACTTGTATGCTCAAAAATTAGCCGAGTTCTCAGAGGATGATGATATTAAAAATATAAAATATTCAAATTCACAGAAAATGCTTTCGATATTTAGTCCTTCTGAGCGCTCAAGCAAGTCTGTTGAACGCATTAGCGAACCAAGGAAGCTGGAAAAGTCTACTACCAATTTGAGAAATATGGATTTATTAGATAGATACGAATTCGGAGGTTCCATAGGCGCTCTGGCTCTGATGTGTTTTGTTCCCATTACGGTTTATGGCATTAATTTATTTTGCAATCGAAATAGTTGCTCTTTTACGAAAATACGAGATTTAGATAACTTGAAAAAAATCTCATTTTATTTTGATTTGAATGCTTGGATTACTTTTTTCGTTTTTGCGTTAATATTAATGATTTCTAACGCATTGCCTTTTGGCGGGAAAAAAGTCAGCGGATTATTAAATAAAGACGGTGTATTGGAGTACAGAATGAATGGTCTATTTTCAGCCATTGTTCTCTCCAAGTTGACTATTGCGTTGAGTATTTATGGTTATCCAATCGTTCAAGTTGTCACCGAAAAATACTTCCAAATGATAACCGCTTCCTTGGTATTTGGTATACTTTTATCAGTAATTTTGTTTCTTCGAAGTCGTTATGTATCGGTTAGCGCTTTAAATCCTCACGCTGTCACCAGAAGTCACATTTACAATTTCTGGATGGGACGAGAACTTAATCCTCGTTTCTTTGGAGTCGTTGATGTCAAGATGTATCTTTATAGATTCGTCATAATTAGCTCGGTAAGGAGAAGACTATTCTTTGTCTTGTTTTGTCCCTAATTAGAACTTTTATTATATTATTTTTATTTATTATTTACAGCTAATTATAAATGGTATCTTTCTGTTCAAAAAATTGCAACCATCAACACCGATATCTGGCACGTCCCTTATGAAGAAAATCGCATTGTCTCCCACCGCAACAGTACTTACGTTGCTACAAAGCATTTACCTCCTTGATGGTCTCTTATTTGAATCTTCATGGGTTACCAGTTTTGAGATTCAGTATGAAGGTGTAGGCTGGATGCTTGCTATTGGTTACTTAATGTACCCCTTTATGTCAACGACGTTACTCAAATATGTTACTGAACATAATATTGAATTGCCCTGGTCCCAATTGGTTGTTGCGATAATTCTATTCGTAATTGGTTATATTTTACTGCGAGGAAGCAATTCCCAAAAGGACTCCTTCAGGAAAAATCCATATGATCCTTCTTTATCGCGTGAGTATCTTTAGTGACATTTATTATTTATTTTTTTTTAATCTCGAAAACTAGAAAATTCTATATCCCTAGTATAAAAACTACTGATAAATCTAAACAAATTTATTAAAACCATTACAGATTTGGAAACGATACCGACAACACAGGGCAAAAGACTTTTGGCGTCAGGTTACTGGGGTTGGGTGCGTCACCCTAATTATCTTGGTGACATACTTATTTTGCTATCATTTACATTTTTCGTAAAAACTGTACCACCCCTTATTTTTTGCATTTTGGACATTTTGTTCTTAATATCGCGAGCTAGACGAGACGGACAACGTTGTAAGCAACGTTACGGCGCTGCATGGGATATCTATTGCCAAAGGGTGAAGTACACCCTCCTGCCTAAAATTTACTAAGCAGTTTGAGTATTTTTTTCGGTTTTTGTTTCTGTTTACTTCTTACAACATGCATGAAAAATATACAAACGAAGTACAAAATATACCTAAATAAGCCACCAATGACCTCTATGAGTTTACCTTAAGAAAAGCGTTCAATGGTATTTAAGTATTCTAAAATTTTCTGTAAATTATTTTTAACGAAATTGAATCAAGTTAAAAGCGCAATTACAAAAAAGGTTTTTTTTTATTTTAAAACCTAATTTAAAGTATGTGTAACATTTAACAGATTTATTTATCGTGCTTTAGATTTGGATTTTTTCTTTTTTGAAGTAACTAAAACAACATGCACTTTTCACAAGTGGTATGGAAATTTGTGTTCTGCAATTATAACTTTGTAATGGCAAGTAACTTTGCACAGTCTGGTTTCATGCTGTTATGAGATGATCGTTTATCAAGTGGCTTTCGATCTTTTATGATAATTGGCGTGAAAAATATTTTTACATAAAGCGTGTGTAACGATATACTGAGTGTTTCAGTAAAGTGGTCATTGGCCATATATCGAAAACTACTGGATAAATAAATTCAGGGAAGAAATATTACTAAAATGGAAATCTTGGAATGGGGCACAATTGATAGGGTGAATAATTAAATTCAAGATTCTCATATTACACTATAACTTCAATAACATTATTACAAAGCCTGAAAAATTCCGAATAAGTTTTGTCTAAGGCTCATTGGCATCTTTATAAGAGCGGGGGAAGTCCCTGAATGTTTAATTATGTCGTATTTTGGAAACGACTTATCTGATTTTAGCAAACTCATGCTTTTTTAAAAGATAAATGCAAATGTTTGCAACTACCATTCGGTAGATTGGTACTGGATAGTTTCTAATAAAATTGTTAGAGGGCTCAATTTACAATAATAATTTTTTTTATTTTGACATTAAAATTTAAACCATAGCTAATAATTTTTGATATCAGAATATTATATACATAATATCATGAAATTTGCAAGGAAAAATATGTTGTTTAGAAGATACAGCGATTTAAATAATTTGACACTCAGGGGCATCCTCCCTCTTATTAAAGTCAGCACGCCAATGAGCCTGGAACAGAACATATGCGGAATTTTTCAGGCTATTAAAATTATAGCTTAAGAGCCCTCTTCACCCCTGAATATACAATTTTGCACAGAACTTATGTTGAAAGAAAGTTAGCAATGACAGATTGCTCCAGTGTATGGGATATAAATGCCTGCAGAGTGGATGATAAGTTAAACTAAAAAAAAAAAATGGAAAAAGTACCAAAAAATCTATTATTAATTAATTGTTTTTGAGTTGCAAATATATCCACGATTGTACGACAATTCTTATGCATTTTATATGTATATAGTTTGTAACTGTGTAATTGTAGTAAATAAGTATATGCAAAAGCAATTTACTATAAACGAAGTGCTGCTGCGTTTTCGGAGACTATCTAAAGTAACAATTCAAAGACGAGAATGCATGTGTTTTGGCAATCATTTCCGTGTAGAGCTACGCGACGAGATTAGAAACGTCCGTCTATTATTGTTGCCGAAAACTTACTTTGCCGGCTCCGTGAAGCGGGGTGAGTGTGTGGTCGACTGGACTTGATCACGTGATGTATATGGCTCTTAATATGAAAATGTTCGGAGAAATTTTGAATTTTATGATTCACCCTTATCAATTACACCCCTTTACGATAAAATGCACAGCTTAAAAATAATTTCCAGAAATTTCTCATGACTATTCTATCATATTTTTTTCCCTGAATTTCCATACCCAATAGTTTCTGAAATATGGCCAGTGGCCATTTTTAATAAAACACCCGGTATATTTTTTCTTTTAAAAATCAGGCTAGAATTAAAATTGTGTTACTCAATTCTAGTCATTGAGATCTGTTTAACTACACAGGAAAAGATTTTAACGAAAAGTAAGAACTCAGAAAAGTCCAAACTAATACTATGGTATACTATTTTTACCCATATACATATTCTTATTATTTTTTTTTAATTGTAGATGCCAGTTTAAGTTGACTATATTTATTTACAGACAAGAAAAGGAGAGAGAACATTATTGCATGTCGATTTATCCTTCGTATTATTTTTTTTGTCCTTATATGTTTTTGTAGGTGTTGAATCCTTATTACTGAATATTTTGTCATCTAATTCATATAATTGACGATATATCAATTAATTACAAATATTTATACATTCGATAAATACCTCTGAAGTATCTATTATCAAAATAGACTGTTAACTTTAAGGGAAAAACGTGTCTATCGAATAATGTCATTAAATTTTATTTTAAACCAACCGAAGTTCAATTACTAATATTTATACTTTCTTATTCTATTTTATTGCAACTTTAAATAGTTAGTGTAGTTTTAAAAAAATTATGACTAGTAAGTTTAAATACAATAAACTAATAGAAGGCATTAACTTAGTAGGACTTAAATAATTGCCCATTTTTTACACAAAGTACAAATCTATTGGCGAAGATTTTGATTTTTCACCTTTTTCTGTTGTATATATTGTAAATTACTTTGTGCAATTGTTCGTACTTCATTTTTAAAAGGCGTAATTCTTGAATTTTCTGTGTGCATTATATGTATAGTTTTAAAATATTAGATCTATCTTTTAGAAATTAATACCTTAAGTACATATTAATATCATGTGTGTTTTACCAAATGAAGCATCTAACAATAATCAGATCTAAAATATCGATTCATGTGCCTTAAATTTTTTATAATAATATTAAGATGCAGCCCATAAAGTTTTATTTTGTGATTTGTTTATATATTCATTGCTGCCCTTTTTCATTTTTGATAGTATTAGAGAATGTTAATAATAAAATTAATTTATAGAATTAAACTAATTTACAATTAATATTGGTAAACATTTATTCTGTTGTAAATGATTGGAATGTGTAGATTCTTCGAATAGTTTTATTTTTTATGCAAATGCATTAAAATAGTTTATTTGTATTATAATTTTTGTAATACAGTACGAGAAATTTAATAAAATATGTTTGATACATATTCCAGATTTTTTGTAATTTTCAAATGGAAACTGAAAAATTATCGTATTCTACACCATGTTTATATGTAACTATGTGAAGATAACAGGGTAAGCAACACTGTTCTAAGGTTGGCAAGAGAAATATTGCGATTCCAATTTTATTTATGATATTAAATGGTGAATTATATTTATTGAAGTAACTTTTAATAAACATGACTACAGTTTTTCTATAACATGCAGAATGTCAAAGCTTCTTGTAAATGAAGCTAGCGTATGTTTTTCTTTATTTTTATCAAAAATCTTTCGTACCGTTTTATTATTTAAAAAACTTTTGAAAACTGCACCATGTGACAGATCTAATGAAAAAGCTTGTTGTGAGGGTCTCCAATATATTTTTTAAACTTTGAAATAGTTTTAGAATTATCTAAGAAAATAGACGAAAGTTGATCATCCCTCCCTTTATCTCCGAATTTACTGAGCATGAAATTAAAAAAAAAATACAGAAAATAGTCCTTAACTTTAACTTTAGATTAAAGGAAAACCTATAGAAAAGTCATGATCTGAAAATAACAGGGTAAGCTGGAATATAAAAAAGTTTTAAAAACTGCACCATGTGACATTCAATTAAAAAGCTTGTTGTGAGGGTCTCAAATATGTATATTTAAACTTTAATGTTATCTAAGAAAATAGAAGGAATTTGATTATTTTCCCCGTCATATTTCCAAAACTACTCAGTCTTATTGAATAAAAGAAAACAAACACTACTATGTTTCTATCACAATTTTATTAATAGTACCGAAACTATAGTAGTGAATTTTTAAATAAAATTGTGATAGAAACATAGTATTGTTTGTTTTCTTTTATTCAATATGATCAACTATCACGAAGTAACGGCTTCATCAGTTCAATTTTTCATTACTCAGTCTTAAATTTTTGGAAAAAAAATACAGTGGTTCTTTACAGAATAATCTATAAGAATACCATGATCATAAAATAACGTGATAGATTACTAGGCAAGTTGGAAAACGATAGGGCTTGTGAGTTTGAAATCACATATTCTTTTACAACTGTAAACACATTTATTAACAACATTCATTCACATTCAAGGATAAACACCATACACATGTAATAGGCATACATTTAAACCACCAATTATCTTACTACTTTAAACGGTATCTACAATTAAGACAACAACTTACTACAAAATTGTAATTTTTGGTATTTTCTGATTTTAGTCGTCATCCATGTCTTCTTCGTCTTCTACTGCAACCTCTTCTTCCTCCTCTTCTTCCTCTTCCTCTTCGCATTCTTCTTCTTCTTCAGCAACGTACAAATCTATTTCTTCCAGTCCAAGTTGGTTTCTTTTTAATAATCGTTGGATTATTACCAAAGTCTCTTTTGGGATATAAGTTTCTCGAAGATCTATATTTTTTAATGTTCTGTTATTCATTAAACATCGAAGAATCGCCTGCAATTTGAAAAAAAAAAAGATGCAATATGTTGACCTAGTCCTTTTATGTTTTTTGATAAAAGTATAAATCCACCTTCCAAATACATTAAAGGAAGAAATATTGACAAAGTTCTGGCGATGAGTATTTAGTTCCTAATTATTATTTTAGTAATAGTCTTACGCTACCTCACCACCTTCTTCTCCAAGCCAATTGCTACTAACATCTAAAAATTCTAGAGTCTGATTTAAACACATCATTTGACCAACTCTAACTGCTGTTACATCTTCAATTTCACAACTAGCAAGACTTAGCTCTTTAGGTTTTTCCCCTCTAACTAATGACCTTAGTATTCCCATGGCACCATCGTGTTTCAAAGGATTTAATCTCATGTCCAGAAAGGTTATAGGACAGCATGTTTCTTGTAGCAAGGCAAACCCTATAGCTTCTGCTCCTTCCTGTTTAATGAAATTATTGGCCAGTTTGAGAATATTCAGTTTGGGATGAACAGTCATCAGTTTGGCTATACATTTTGCTCCCAAGTCTCCTATATGGTCGTGAGAAAGATCCAGTTCAACTAAAGTTTCGTTTTGGAGTAAGCACTGCATAAGGGCCTGAGCGTGAAAATCATCGATTCTGCTTCTATGAATCCGTAATGTGTGAATGTTTTGTAGACTAAGAATTGATATTCCCAAATTCCTCGCATCTTCAACCGATAGTTTAAACAAGTCCCAAGAAAACTTTTCTTCTGAAAGATTGTTCATTCCGAAAATAACATCCAATTCTTCGATGTTTTCCAGTTTGCCGATAACATGTTGTAAATTAATGTGTTGAATGGGCCATATTTCTGGAATGTCTTCAGGGTCCCAATTGAGAGGTGGCTTCCAAGCTTTCAACTGTGTAATGGCAAGTTTTCTCACAAATGGAGCACACAGTGTGGTAATGTCTTGCATATTTTCTTCGTCACGATATTGAGGTTCAGCTTCTTCAATCACTTGTTGCATGTATCTTTCTATAAAGCTACGTTTCCAGTTCCAAAGAGCTTTTCGACGTGATAGGGGCATCTTATATTTATCTATGTAACGTCGCTCCCAATAAATTTCATCCTTAGGAATAAATAAAATAAAATAATTTGTTTTTTAATTAATGATCCTAAGCTTTTATTTAATTTTCGAAATAAATATCGAATTTAGTCAATTTTAACTCTTTAAAATTAACCAGCGTTTTTATTCAACGCCCGGCATATATTTACGTGTTTATGGTATTTAATTTTACATCGATTTCATTAGAATTGCTCATAAAAATAATAAAAAAATATTATGGAGGTGCTGGGTATTGTATGGAAACAATTATTTCGCTGCTAAAGGTACCAAGTAATAATAAATTGCGGCAGTTAGTATAAAAATTCTGTCATTATCCATAATGTTGAATACAAAAAGTTTAATAGCCCATCAATGAATAATTCAATTTTACTGAAATTCGATAAAAGCATTTTTTTTTAAATTATTATTTGTTGTTTATGATCAAGTCATTACCCATGGATTATGTATTGAAAAAATTAACTAATGAGGGTGTTTTTGTTTTACTGAGTGGTAACTTATACAAAAAAGGTACTTTCAGATTGGATAATATTTTTTTTCTTAATTTCTAGGTAATTACTCATTTAATTCAAAATCTAAAGAGGTAGAAACCTAAATAGTTCCTTAAGCTTAAGAGCTGGACAGAATTTTGGTAATCGGATTACGTTTTTATAAACTTTCTTTGTAATTTCTTTTTAAAATGCTTGAAGTCTTTTCAACAAGCTTAAAGCTCTTTAAAGTACCCAACTTGAAGCCCCTTCAAAGTGCTTGAAAGCAAGGTGAAATCATCAAAAGAGCTTCAAGCTTTTTGAAAGGTTTGAAGTCCTTTCTGGGTAAATTAAGTTATTTTGGAGTGCACTAAATCCTTTTCACAAAAGTTTAGGGTTCTGAATTTAACTCCTTTTCGATGTAATTATCAATTTGAAGTCTTCGGATTTTAAAATGTGTTTAGGACATTAAAAACCAAGCACTTCAAGTAAGTCATTTTAGACTTTTTACTTCAACTATACTCTCTCGACTCGGTACATTCTGCTTCTGAAGATCTTTTATCTAATTAAATACACACATGCAATAATTTTTGTTTTGAGCAACAATACAGTTATGTAAAGAATCTAGTTGATGGATGTAAATTTCAAACTAGTGTTTGACGAATAACATCAAACTTTTTCCATTGCTTTATACTTTTATGAGAAAAGTAATTTATAGTTTATTTTTTACAAAAAGGAATCAAAACAACAAGGAAAGTAAATCAGAGGCGAGCGGATTCAGTATTTTGAGAAGGGCAATCTGGCAAAAAAATGTATTTGACCTTTTTCTTCAGGGTAAAATGCGTATCAAATATTACCTAAAATAAATGTTCAATTTTAGCTTTTCTGGTTTACTAAAAGGGGGAGGGAGTTCAACCCCCAAAATCTCAGAAGTTATGCTTATCATTTAGTGAAAATTAGACTGACGACACGTTTTAAACTTTAATTTCTTAGGGAAGTTTAGATCCTTTATTAACTGTTATTATTTTAAACATAACATTGTTGGCAGTGTAATTGGCTTTATGATTTTTTCTCATTTCTTAGAATGTTATTCATGATTTCTACTTTACAATATTTTTATAACCATGTTTACGGTAAAATATTTCAGCACGAATTATTTATTTATATCATTGGCGAGTTGTTGTTTTATTTTATTAGTCCTGACCCAGTGCGTGCTACCTCTTGAGATCTTTTATCGAATTAACCACGTCGATAAATTATTTTTCTTTATCCTTGTAGACCTAATAATTGCAATCGTGAAAATTCGATCGAAAATTTTGAGGTAATAGTATAGTTTTTGAGGGAGAAATATTTCATTTATTTATTTTTCCTATTTTTAAAGGCAGAAAACTTAAATACCTTTTCATTATACATTTTTTAATTAGTTAATGAATGATTTGCTTTGTAGAATTAATGCCGTTATGTAAAATGAGACAATTATTATTGTTTTCTTTTTCTTATCTAAAGACTTATCATTCCACTCAAAATGGTAAGTAATGAACAAATTAGCGCCTACAAGATTTGCCTTAAATAGGAGCTCCAAAGTTCTTTTCTTAATACTGCTTTTAAACTTGTAACGTAATTGAGATGATGTAGAAAGGTGATATACAGACAAACAGACTTACAGACAGATAGAAACCTAGTTGAAAAAAGTTAATAAAGATAAATAAAAGTTCTCAATGAAAATAGGGAAATATTACGTATTATTGTAATACAATTTATTGTAATTTATAAAGGGTATCTAGTGAAATTGGGGTGACCACTGACTATTTATTATCTATGGAAAAAATGAGTTTTAAATACTGAAATTTTCTATTATTTCTATTTTACTCCACTCAACTTACATTAATAAGAGGAACAACTAATTCCAAAGGCAAATCAGTAGGTAACAGTTCTAACAAATGGTGCCTATCTTGACATGGTAGCTCATTTAGTAGTGGATGATCTTTAAAATATCCGCATATTGCTTTTACACAAAATTCAACAAGAGTTGGACAAAATTCGTCATTCCAATGGAAATCTTCAGGTATAACTTTCCTTCCAATCTCGGTCAAAAGGTCTAAACTCTGCGGAGATGGAGTGTACTCGATGTTAGTATTTTCACTTATTATATACGGAAACCGCATTTTGTATATTGTAACAATAATTTGGACCCGAAGGGTAATAGAAAACGAAAATTTAGAAATTTACTTCACAAACTAATTTGACGGTTTTGACATTTTACAAAAAATTAAAGTTTTAATAATAATAAATTAGAGTTTGGTGTTGTTTCTCTACGCAAATTTCATTCATTCATTTTATTCAGTTCCTTTATTTATCTATAGTATTGTAAACATTACCATGATTGACTTATGCGCTTATATTTTGGACCTACCCCAACCTAAATTAGAGTAATATACAGGAAAGATACATATTTTTGTATGTGTTTCCACAAAATCTGTCATTTTGGGGATAGGTAGGTAAGTCTGGGAAAGTCCTGCATCTTTGATATAATATGATGGATATTTGGTCCGCAAATAAAATTATATAAAAATTAACCCCAAATGTAAAGGGATGGTGGAAAAAAAAGCATATCTACTCCCAAAATGTTTTTTGCGCTTTTCTTGAAAATCACAAAGATACGAAAGAAGTTGTAGAAAAAAAATTACTAATGTATATTTTTCGTAAATACAATAGATAAGTAGGAAATAGCGTACAAAGTTTTCATGTTAGTGCGCAATGGCCTAAAAATCACTCATAACTTTAGAAATTAATAAAAAATTTAACATATTTATATATATATATAATATATATATATATTATATATGTAATATATATAAATATATTTCAATTTTGTTTTTGCTTGCACCTTTTTTATTTTCCACTACCCCTGTACGTTTGGAGTTAATTTGTGTATAATTTTATTCGTGGGCCAAATATGCATATTATATCAAAAATGCAGGACTTTCCCAGACTTATCCTCGAAATGACAGATTTTGCTGGACTACATGACCATGTCAACATTTTGTTGGTGTTGTTTTTCCTATCCCATAACTTAAATGAACTTCAAACCAAGAATGGAACATAAGAATTTTGTTTATAATATTTATAGAACTAGAGGTTACATTATCTTTATATTTTTTTTCGAACCTTGAAAATTAGGCATATATCTGTAAATTCCCACGTAAAGAAAAACTTTTCGCATCTATGCATGTAGAAATTTATCCAATTAGTGTTTTTATTAATTAGATGTATTTACTTTTTTTTGTTCGAGTCAATTTTTATAACATTCCCACGTTATCGGTAAAAATTAACGCGTATTTGAAAGTTATTGAAAAGATCTTTATCACCAAATTCGGAAAAAGTCAAAGTATAAGAAAAGAAAACATACAATAAAGAATGTACAAACTCCGAAGAAAGTTTAATGATTTTTTAAATAGACGATTTCGTACGGACAAGCAAAGAATGAATTTGGGTTAATTACCGAATTAACCAGTTGAATAGGTAATAGGTACCTAGTAGTTGTTTAGACAGAACACTACAATACCTTAATAATAAAGCGATCAGTTTATTTTTCTATTTTCATTTTATAGTACCCGGAGGCTTTGCATCTAATGATACTTTATTTGCCGGCGTTATTTTGTCGATTCATTGTGCCAAACATTTTGCTATAGTCAGCAGGGACTGAACTCGTAACTGTTAGGGTACTGGTTAATGAAATTTGTGAGAACTTTTGGATATTCTATTACATTTTTTGAGATATCGTGGAGAGTGCAGTCCAGGGGCTTAGGAAGGCGATGATAAACAAATTATTAAATCAAACGCCAAACAAAAAATAAAAGGAAAAGCCTTCTTACTTATATTTTTGTTTTTCAAATTCTATTTAGTGTGCTGTCTTTTTTAAATGTTCATAGGGGCGATCGCTCCTGCTGCACCCCTCTTCCGCAGTACAGTTAAAGAAGTAGGATTTTTTTCATTAAGATCTAACTAATTTTTGTTTTACTGAGTGGTAACTTACACAAAGAAGGTACTTTCAGATTGGATAATAATTTTTTCCTCAATTTCTATGTACCTAATTACTCATTTAATTGAAAATCTAAAAAGGTAGAAATCGAAATAGTTCCTTAAGCTTAAGAGCAGGACAGAATTTTGGTAATCGGATTACGTTTTTATAAACTTTCTTTGTAATTTGTAGTTTATAAAAGACTTTTCAACGAGCTTAAAGCTCTTTTAAGTACCCAACTTGAAGCCCCTTCAAAGTGCTTGAAAGCAAGGTGAAACCATCAAAAGAGCTTCAAGCTTTTTGAAACGTTTGAAGTCCTTTTTGGATAAATTAAGTTATTTTGGAGTGCACTAAATCCTTTTCACAAAAGTTTAGGGTTCTGAATTTAACTCCTTTTTGATGTAATTAGTAATTTGAAGTCTTCGGATTTTAAAATGTGTTTGGGTACATCAAAAACCAAGCACTTCAAGTCATTTTAGAAAAGGACTTTACTCAGCTATGTGTAGTGTGATTCAGATATAGGCTGTTTACTTCAACTAGACTCTCTCGACTCGGTACATTCTGCTTCTGAAGATCTTTTATCTAATTAACTACACACATGCAATAATTTTTTTTTTTGATTAACAATACAGTTTTGTAAAGAACCTAGTTGATGGATGTAAATTTTACAGTAGTGTTTGACGAATAACATCAAACTTTCTCCATTGCTTTATACTTTTATGAGAAAGGTAATTTAGTTCCTCGCTCTTTTATCTTCACCTTACTTACTAGACTTGTTGAATTTCTGTTATTATTCATTTTGTTTTATCATTAGTTTAACTATTTGTAATTTTCTTCTGATTTTGACGTAAGCAGATTATCTACTCCCAGTTCATTTACATATATATTTTCAAATTCTTTCTTATCCTCTGTTTATTATCATTATCTATAGATACTATGTCATATTCTATTTTCCTTTATTATATATTTATGTTTCTTTCTAAATTTCTCAATTATTTAATCTGCGTTTCTTTATATTTTCTATTGTAATTTAAATACCCCATTTACTGAGGAGCAGTGGTAGAGACTGTTCATCGATATTTCGTCAAATATACTATGGTCTTCAGGTAACTCCTTCAGGGTGTTAAATCTTTCTGAGGGATAGAGCCACATGCAGCCCCACATTTCTTGAATAATGTCGATAGTAGATTCTAATACGTGTTGAAACTAGCAAATAATTATATTTTTGAACTGAATTAAAAGCACTTTGTGCTTTAATAGAACGAATAACAAATCTTACTACTATTGCTGGGGTTTATTGCATTTTTGTCTTTTATGAGATGGACCAAAATTGAATCTTAATATTCATTTAAGATAGATTTTACCTTTACACACTTTCCACATCTATAGAAGTTACTTTCAGCTTGGAGACTTACTGATAAGATATTCAGATGAGTAGAAGACCCACTCGAACGTAAAATTGTGCGCTCCTTCCGAATCCGGGGTCAGGGTCACAAATAGGGGTTTCCATTTAAGAAAACCTTCGAATTATCTTGAAGGTCCCTTTCAAAATCAAATTGTATGTCACTATTCGATGTCCCCCTCTGAACCCTGCAACTATAGAAATTATTTTTCAATTGGTAACTATCTTGACGAAATTTTCATATTTGTAATTTAAAAAGGGACGCCCGGTTACATAGGTAAAAAAAATGACCTTCTTGATCTTGATTTTTAACTTAAGACAAAGATTGGACGTCACTTGTCTTGGTTAAACGCTAACTGCATCTAATGGAACAACTTCACCCGTGGACTCATCAAGAGGGAGTATTTACTAATTCTGGAGTGTAACCGTTAAGTCCTCTTAAGATAACGCCTGCCGTGAAAGCTTTAGTATTTTCGCCTTTCATATTCTGTGTAATATGATTTGGTCTCGCGCATATTGCCAATAACATAGCTTTTCTATTACATACATTTTATTACTTTCCTTTCCATTCAATCACAAATTTCAATTCCGTACACACATCAACTTCGACTAAAGGTACTTTTCACCAGCACATTGAAAAATAACTTTAGAAATTGAGTCGAATTTCTGTAACGGTACCAATTCTTAGCATTATCACCATATTTTGGGTAATATTCTGAAAAGAATTGCTTCAAACGTATTTTATAAATTAAAAAACGGTTGATAATAAAAGGGGAACATTTGAAAATAACAAGTGGACCTTTGTTTCAGAAAGTCGCGCTGTGCTGCTAGGATGGGTTACATGTAATTTAGTTAATTTCTTGTAATTATCCTTGCGAGATTAAGAGCATTGTTGTTGTTAATTACCAGTGGTAATTCGAAATGGTTGCATGTTTATAAAAGATGCTCGAAAATCCTAGGCGCAGCTCTCGACGGGTCGATCCGAAGAATGGAGAGAACGGAGACGCCGATACACTGGTAATTCCGCGCAACGACGCATTTTCATCCGGCGTCGAAAATATGCGTCGCGCTTGCTTCTAGAAGTTGTACTATCTCCTTTCCGAACAAGCACACACGTAATACTAAATTACCGACTTTCGTAAAGATTCCAACACAACAATATTAACTTTAATATGTCGCCAACATATTATGTGAAGTGTGAACTTTAAAATCGGGTTTTAGTCGAGAAAAAAGGAACCATCTCGTACTGCATAATATTTATGGTGTTATCTGATAAATACTACCAGTTTTGGAAAACCAAAAAGTCAAAGCATTTGTTCGAAGACACTGAGACGTTACAAAAGGGTGAGTTTTGGAATTTGCTCCTTTTTTTTTCTAGAATTAAGTTTTATTTAAATTGCGGTATAGTTTTTACCTGTTGCACTTGGATATAAAGTATCTAGCCTTTTCGTTTTGATGATAAAACGAAAGAGTGAAGTGGGTACATAGTGAAGTAGGTCAGTACATTGATGAGCGCCGAGAGAATTTAGTTATTCATTTACTTCACATAGATGTACTTATCTTGCGCAGTCATAAATTACATTTTAATTCCATTACAACATTGGAAATTGCATAATTAGATACTAATTTAATTTGGGTTTTATGAGCTGTACATATAACGATAATTTAAAAAATGAACTGAAGATGAAAAAAAATAATATTTTAACATATATACATGAACTCATTACTTAGAAATTTACTACTTATGTTTATATATCGTTTAATTCTATACAGAAAAGTTATCACAAATGGAATTATGGTCACTACTTACTGCAAAATACGCGATAAGCTTATAACTATTTGGTAGTTTTAAAAAATTTCCTAGTCATAAGTTCTGGGGGGTCCAGTTAAGTCCCTACAGATATGAATAAAATTCGAAGTTTTTAGTTATTCAAAGAAAATTTATGTTAAAGGGAAATATGTATATAAATGAAGTAAAATAAAGACACATTAATTAATCTAAATCTCTGAAATATATTATTTATCAGAAATTGTAACGTTACAGTACCGCCTACGATATACCTTGCTAGTGGCATGCAAACTTTGGGGAAATGGACCGAAACAGATGTAAATTTATAATATTGAGATAAATAAAAAACAAAAGGATGTCGATCTACGAATGTGACATTTATTTAATTTATTTCCAACTTTGATAATGTTTCATTGGGCTTAACAACCTTTAACCAATTTTAAAAGTTAAAGTTATTAGTTATTAATAATTTAATTTAATCCAAAAGAAGCAACAAAACAAAGTAACTAATATTCATATCTTATTATAAAGTTTGATATGGTTATAAACGTAAATATGCCTAATAAAAATTAGGAACCAAAGATGAGTAAATTACCGTATTAATAGATACGTAATAACGATTAAAAGTAAATTTAAGTACCTACTAACGAGTGACGAATTCCACATTGAAAGAATAAGCTAAACCGTACCTAACAGTATTAGGCAAATTAAAATCATACTTTCTGTAAAATCGTATTGGACAATGATTTTTATCCATTATCCATATACGAAGGACTAAGAAATTTTGTAATGGAATTTTTTTATCGATCTCATTGTGTGTTAGTAGAAATTGTATTCTAAAGATCTAAAGCGTCAGCTTTGCTGAAATTACAATGTAAAGTAAGAAATAGGATATACTCGTTTTGATAAAAAAAAAAAGAATAAAAATGAAAGCCAATTTAGAATAGGTATATAGTTACGTAAAGACGCAAAAAGTTTGAAGAAACCTGAAATGTACTAATAATTTACTGTAGTTTGACATATATAGAGGGTTATTCACGCTATACGGCACGGAATATTATGGCCAAAATATGAAAATTTTAAGAACTTTAACTTTTGGGTTATATAGGAGTCTATTATGGTTACCTTTTCAAATTATTTTCATATTATACAGGGTGTTCCAAATGGCTTAAAAGTATCAAAGTTATGTTTTTTTAAATGGAACCCCCTGTATATTAATGCATTTTTGGATTCTTCGATCAAACTAAGTGTTTGTATTGATAAGGTTTATAACACCTAAACCTTAAGGTTTTTCAAATAATTTGAATTTTATCGAAATCTAACCTAATTTTCACGTTTCAAATACTTAAGTATTTAAGTTATGTAAGCGAAATTTACAATAAAGTGTAACAATAGATCATATTTTATATCCCAATTATAATAAACTCGTCATCTTTTACAGGGTGTCTATAAATTAATACTACTTAAGTAAGAACTTTAAGGGATTGTAACTTGATTAATTTAAATGGAACGCCATATTTTTTAACATACCAGAAGATGTATTTTTTAATTGCCTATCGATCGGTACTAGAGTGTTCATAAGCTAAGTCTTCGCGTTTTTTCAGGAAACGCTAAATAATTGTTTTATGCCCCATTTGGAGTTTTTTAAATAAAAGTTCCAATGTATCTAGTTGCCTTTGGTGTTTATTGTCAGATGTTATTATTTATTATTGAAGTTTTGCATATTCGAAATGAAAATTTATTCAAAAGAGGAGCGTATTGATATGATTTTTATCCTTGGGGAATGTTATAAGAATTGTTTACACTCTATCAAAAAAAATTTCATTTTCTGAAACTATCCAAAACCCACATGCAAAATTCAGTTCGGTTATCAAAATCATTTCCGTAAAAATCTTGACAAAGCTGGATTTTATAAGGATAAAAACCATGCTTTTTAAGAATTCTTGAAATACTTGGTTGGCTAATGTTCGTATTTTTGGAAATCTGATTTTGACTAATATTGGGATTTTCGATAACTGAACCAACTACCATAAAAACACTTTCTTCATCTTCAGTGACGAATTATCCTGTAATTTGTTTTCTATAAGTCTTTCAAAAACAGCTGGCTTAGGATGTTTTTTTTCGGTAAACCTTTGAGCATAAACTCAAAAGCCAATAAACAATTCTTATAACATTCCCCAGGGATCATATCAATACGCTCCTCTTTTGAATAAATTTTTATTTTGAATAAGCAACACTTCAATAATAAATAATAACATCTGACAATAAACACCAAAGGCAACTAGATACATTGGAACTTTTATTTGAAAAACTCCAAATGGGGCATAAAACAATTATTTAGCGTTTCCTGAAAGAACGCGAAGACTTAGCTTATGAACACCCTAAAACCAATCGATAGGTAATTAAAAAATACATCTTCTGGTATGTTAAAAAATATGGCGTTCAATTTAAATTAATCAGGTTACAACCCCTTAAAGTTCTTACTTAAGTAGTATTCATTTTTGGACACCCTGTATAAGACGACGAGTTTATTTAATTGAGATATAAAATATGATCTATTGCTACACTTCATTGTAAATTTCGCTTACATAACGTAAATACTTCTTAAGTATTTGAAACGTGAAGATTAGGTTTAATTTCGATAAAATTCTAATTATTTGAAAAACCTTAAGGTTTAGGTGTGTCTTATCAAAACAAACACTTATTTTGATCGAAGAATCCAAAAATGCAATAATATACAGGGGGTTCCATTTAAAAGGTTTTTAAAATTTTCATATTTTGGCCATAATATTCCGTGTCGTATAGCGTGAATAACCCTGTATACCAACACATTATTTCTTTGCTTAACGAAGCTTTATTTAAGCGAAATAGAAAATGCTAATGTACCAGTGTACCTACTTATCAATGTTTCTCTTGGTACTTTTTGCTATTTTAATCTTATTTGAACTCTATATAATAAAAACTAAAGATTACCTTCAAGGAAATCTATTAAGGAATAAATAAAAAATTGACTGATAATACCTTGTGATGAAATTTATCATACTTATACCTAGATAGTAATTAGAGCTGAACCAGTTTCATACGTAGATATGTAGAATAGTGGCTCAAGAGATATATTAGTTATTAAGTGGCATTATTTAGCAGTTCATCAGCATGGGAAGGTTTGTTAATTCTAAGGTGTTTTTTTTTATTGATTTTGTAAAAAGTAGTGTGAACTCCTCCTCCCCTTACATGAAACGCTGCCCATAAGTGTTTTTCTTTTATTAGAATAGTAAAAGGAATTACAATAATTCTTTGAATTAAATAATTGACATGATATTTTCAATATCCTCTGTATCTTTAAATGACATTTTGTGAGATTTTTTTTTCTCTCGGTTTTGGGCTCACGTAATTATGTACTTAGATAATGGATGTCCCTTCATCACATCAGACAACAGATTGGTCACATATCACCTCTCTTCCCTTTAAACCAAGCTAATCTTTACTTATACCAATATGATAATACGCATAATTTAATAATAAGTTAATTCGAACGGATGTTATAATCCAATTATCTCTTTTATTGTGATTAACGTATTCGTCGTGGAATAATATTTAGACTATTTAATCAAAGATTTACAGGCTCCGAAAACAACTTTTATTTATAATTACGTTTTAAAATTTGTATTATACACTTACTGTGTACCTGAAATAGCACTAATACCACATATTTATGAATAAAAACCTTACCCGCTTTTAACACTTATCAGCTATTCATCATTGTTGAATAAATGGAAATGTCGTAAAAAAAGCATACGTAGTATATGTGTAGGTGTATATTATGTATGTATATTTACGCCCATGCTATATTCAAGGTATCACCTACATATTATTATATTAAATTCCCTTTGTTACAGTAATGTGTAGTATAATAAAACTGAACTGCAGTAAATCTGAACAGAAAGAGGTGTTTCTGTGAATACAACAAGTAGTAAAAGTTATGAATGTTACAAGAGAAAATAAGGTGTATGTGAAACTCAAGTAAACTTAGAACAAGTCAAGGTTTTTTGTGAATCCTCATTTTTCTTCATGACCACCTACTTCCATCCTTTCGAGGTGGTAATGATAGATAGCCCTCAGCCTCTCCTCGATAATAAGAGAGCGGGCGTGGGTAACAAAAATGTGTGATATGATACATCATGTTTGTCTAACATTATTTTATTTTTTCTACAAATGAAGCAGAAAATTTTTGAGCGGCATTTAGTGAATCAAAGAATGACAATAATCTATTAAATTTTTCTAGAATATTATAGTATTCAAAAAGTAAACAAATGTTTATAACATTCCAGAATGATTTCGAATATTCAAGAATGTTACAGAATCTTCAAGACCTTTCAAGAATGATCTATACCTAATGTTCCATAATATCCAAAAATGTTAGAGAATATTTTGAACCATTACAGGATGTTTTGGAATGTTCCCGATTTTTTGAGAATGATGAAAATGTTTCTTTCATTACAAGATACAAGATATTCTAGAATATTCCCGATTTTTTGCCAGGATTTTAGAATGTGCGAGAATGTTTCATAATCATCAGTATGAGTATAAGGTAGAGAAGGTGATGATTCCATCAAACGTATGGTATATTTTTGTCCGGGCAACGCCGAACATTGCAGCTAGTTAAATTTAAAAATCCTAAATTAAAATTCAACCCTTTAGGCACATTGTTTTTTTGTTTAGGGTGTCGCCACATTTATGTAGAAGCGCAATCCACAGGTATATTTTTTTTCAGCAATCATAAGTGTGGTTGGTTGCACAGTTTCACGTTCTCCCATATACATCTCTCATTATTTGCGAGCAATAGTCAAATCCAAGTCTACCTTTGTCTCTCTTAACTTCCGTTTCTGTTGTCTAATACATCCTCTAATTATATAACATTTCGTTCCTCAGAAGGTATCCTATAATCGTACGTTTCTTCGTGAGTTCAAACTTGGAAAAAAGAATCCAACAAAATCTCGTAAAATTTTATTCAAAAGAAGAAAAGGTCATTCAAAATCTCTCATTACCCTTTAAACTCAAACAATCGTTATAACTTCTGTTTCATCTTTGATTTAAAACCCATTATTGGGTAAATCCCAGGTGAGAGGGGTGGAAGGGTATCATTAGTACCTACATCTTATCAAATTCCATAAGGGGGTCTAAATTAAGAGAAAGACACACCAATTAATTAAAAGACACCCTTATTTATAAAGTAAAATAATAAGCAAATAACTAACCACATATCCAGTTCGCAATGTTGTTCTAATAATGTGGATTACAGCGTTAGTGACAATATATGAATAAATTAAACGCAAAAAACCTTTTTTAAAAAAAGCTTTTATTTAAATGCTCTAAAAATAAGAAAATCAAAATTTTAACCTTCAACTTATAACCTCATTATACACAATTTATATGATCATAAAAGCTTGTCGCGAGGTTTGCGTAAGTCCCTATAAGTATTTAATTAATAAACTGAAATTTTAAACAAATTAAACTTAGCAGATTAAGTTCCTACTCAATTAAGTAGGAACTAGTTTATTTATACAAGTAAATCGCGCGACAATCTTTTATGATCATATTGTGACGTGTTCGGTCACAGAAAACACAATTAACAAAACAAAACAACGAATTTATTTAATTCCTAAAGTTAATTTGACTACACTACAGTTATAAATAAGTCTACACAATTTACTTCACTAAAAAGTCTCTTTTCCCGCTCGCTTCTTTGTGAACACTATCTATCGCTCTCTATAAGGTAGACACTATTAGTCGCTCGGTATGAATTCTATCGCCCGTGTTGCCTATCGATCGCTTCGCTTCCAAACATCAGCTGTTCACTGTCAACTAACTCGGTGTGTGCCGTTTCCGCCTTTTATAGTCTGTTCAGCCTTTTTCTAGGGAATTCTACAGCCGTCTAGTAATCCAATTGTTTTCCCATTGATCTTTGCTGGTGTTTTCTAGATGTTTCAGGAAAGCCGAGAATATTCCTTATGTATTCAGGGAAGATGTTCGTTAATTATGCTCACACCAACTTAATTGGCAAGTACTCGTAACAATATAAATTGTGTATAATGAGGTTATAAGTTGATAGTTAAAATTTTAAAGGAAACTTTTATTTTCTTCTTTTTAGAGCATTTAAATAAAAGCTTTCTTTAAAAAAAGTTTTTTGCTTTTAATTTATTTTTTACTTTTTAGTTATCGCTGGCTAGGTTTCTGAGTCTGTTCATCTCATTCAACGCATCATTGTTTGATTTTGGAGTTGTCCTCCTAGACAGGTTGAAAATCAATGCTGATGACGTTTATCTCGCCAAATCACACAAGTCAAAGTTAATCAACCGATGTTACAGGCTCAAAAAATTCTACCTCAAGAATAATCGAGGTCCCTACATCAAATTTCAGGTGGATTGGAGCAATGGAGCTTATAATCACTAACCTGCCCTTTTATTCTCAGCTAACCCTTTCATTTAATACCCATACTATAAGAAAGCATAAAAAACTCTAAAATTCCGCCATATTGGATTATGAGTGATGTCAGAATATTATTATAATTATGCTCGGCAAGCCTTTTCATTTGATACCCATACCCATATTGCATAAGTGCATAAAAAATAACTATTCCGCTATCTTGGATGTTCCGCCAAAATGGATTAAGAATGACGTCACATTATTTTTCGAGTTACTCTCAACAAGCCCTTTCGTTTGATACCCATATTGCAGAAGAGCATAAAAAATAACTATTCCGCCATCTTGGATGTTCTGCCATATTGGATTTAGAATGACGTCACAATATTTTTTATAGTTACTTTCAACAAGCCCTTTCATTTGATACTCATATTGTAGAAGTGCATAAAAAATAACTATTCCGCCATATTGGATTTAGAATAACGTCACACAGCTTATCGTGTATTGTCATCCAAACTAAACGTGTATACAAAATTTCAGCTCAATCGGTTGATGATATCTTGCTTCATAATTGAGTAGCAAGATTCCACCCGAACAAACATACATTGCAAGTTAAATAAAAGCATTTAATAAGGTAGTAAATATAAAACAAAACGCCAAAACTGTGACTTTTGACATATGTACATATATAATAATTTTACGGTACCTACCAGTTATCTTTCAAATAAGAGAATTTGTCATCCCAATAGGTATATAGTTTGAAATTTAAATACAAAATACTTTTTTGGCTGGGTTCGGGAAACCGTCCACTTCATCTATCACTCACTGGACATTGTAATCAGTAAAAGAATTATTCTTGGAAATGTTTTGGGCCACATCCTCGACTATTTTCCTTTTTGACCCGTTATTTTTAAAAAATTTACCTCAATTAAAATTCACTCACTTTTGTGACTTGCAATTAGATGAGCCGTCCTACATAAAGTTTAAACCTTCTCTTTATTATTCTTTATTACTTTTTTTCTGAGGATCCACCTACGCAGTACACAGGAATATAATAAATAAATAGGAACTGTCTCAGTAGGTTACAAGTTTTATCGATTTATTTTATACTTACTAGATAGTCATACATAATTCTATTCTTTCAATTTGTTTAGAAGTAAAGCTTTTCATTCATTGTTACAATCCATTGTGGCAATACTTCAAAAGGCAGCACTTACTACTTATTACATGGATTAATTTATTACCTTCTGTACATAAATACAAATTTAATTTTCTTTTCGTTGAAAATGTAAACAAGTTAATGAAAATTTTTAAACTGGTTTGTAGAACACATTAACGCATACATAGAGGACGTGTATGCTTCAGTAGAATTCTCACTGACGTTGACGTAAACTGCTTTTCATATTTGATATTTTCATTTTAAATTCTTTAGCATGTGTTACTGCGGACAATACAATGTAGTTATATATCATAAGGTGCATGCAATATATGGGTAGATATTATTATAAACCAAATACTATATATCTAATTGGTTAAGTACCTTGTTTATTCCAAATACGTCATTTAGTAAAAATTAATTATTTCATAATACCATGAAGACGCAAGGGTAATAAAAAAACTGCCAAAGGCGCGGAAATAACTGTAACTGTTCATCCGATCATTGGCAAGTGATAAGAATTTACCAAGACAAGAGTTTTGATCCAGAGGTTGAATTCTGGTCCCGATTTGAAAATCAAAATAAAACAAAAATATATTTCTTGTCCTGTGCAATTCTTTATCTTGATCCTAGAGTATTGATATTTCTCGATACAGAGAGAAACATATTTTATGATTTAAAAGAATACTGTAGACTTTAATGCTTAATAATAAAATCCTGTAAATAGAAATCCACAAAGAGTCAAAAAGTAAGCCTAACGCATATGTTATTCTCTATTGCAAATGCCTAAACCGAAAACTTATCTCTAAGTGTTAAACACCACCTTACGTTTTCTTACAAATAGCTTAGGTTATTTAGATATCAAAGTTTAATGTATCACATCAAACTGCATAAAGATTATGAGACTCTTGACAAAATTTCTTAATCTCGACGTATTTCTTTTAGCCTTGTTTCGATTTTTTAGTCTTGATCAAGACAGGACCAATTTTAAGATTTGAAATAAAAAGAATCTTAATTTTGAACATTGTTGCCGGCTAAACCAGATGTCAGTATAAATTGGTTTAGTATGGTTGTAAATCTAATTAAGTTAGGGTGGTTAGGTTAGGTAAGGCCCAAGTTGAAAAAGTTTTTCCTGAACTTGTTTAACTAAAATTAATTTTTGAACAGCAGGATCTTTTAATTGTTTTAATTGATTTCTGTGTAAACTACATCCATAATAATATTATAGTAAACGTGAATATGTATGTCTGTTGGTTTTCACGTTTAAAACGCTGAACCAATTTTGGCGTAGACATAGATGGGACCTAGACGAAACATTTAGGCTAGTTTTTATCGTGAAAATAAAGTTTGGAGGGGATCAAATAGGGGATGAAAGTTTGTACATATATTTATACTAACCGCTACTATTTTGTATATATAAAACTTATTCATATATTTATCTCATAGTATTTCAGGATTACGTAAATAAGTTATGTTAATAATAATTTATATATTTCTAAAATAAATATAGTATACTTAGATATTTTTTAATTCTTTTTTTTTATTCATATTAGAATGTACTTATTATTTATACTTCCGATATGTCTCGCAAGCGTATAGCTCTAGAAGAGCTTGAGCTGCGAAAGTACCCTATCATTTTCAGACACATTATACCTACGGCTCATATAAACTGGAAATTGTAGGTACCTACTGAATGGTCTTAACTGTGTTTGTGAGAAGGGACAATATTAAAAACTTTTCTAGAATATTCCACATTTGCCAGAATGTTCATTTATTATGTTAAATATTTATTTATTTATTTATTTAACATATCAACGGACTTAATAGTCCTTTATAAAATAAAATAATCACAATGTAGGAGATGCATCAAGTAGCTGGCATCAAACAAAACAAACAAAAAAAAAAAAACTTCATTATAATATATCTTCAAAGATAAATAAAAATAGATTTACGTAATTCTCTTTTAAATAAATGAATAGACCTAGTATTCATAATATCCGGAATATCATGTCTATCATTACAAATTTTCATGGATCTAAATAACGATGATAGCTCAATAAATTTATTGTTAATAACTGGTAATAAGAATTGGGACGTATCTCTTAAAATCCTAGTAGGAACCTTAAACTTTATCATTGATAACAAGAAATTGGAATCAACTAATCCGTGTAAAATCTTAAACAGAAATAGTAAATCAGAATATTGCCTAAAACTATTCAATGTACAGATTCTAAGTTCAACAGCAATTTCTGAATAATCATGAGAAAATCTATGTATTGTTCTACCCATTTTAAAAGAAATTAATTTAAAAAATCTGTGTTGTATATGTTCCAATCTATTAGAATCAGTTGCTGTGTATGGGGACCATATTAGAGAACCATATATCAGTTGCGATCGAACTAAAGAATTATATAGTGCTATTAAAGTTGCTGGATTAGTAAATTCTTTGGATTTTCTTCATATGAAAAATAACATTTTAGTAGCTTTACTTGTAATGTAATTAATATGAAATGAAAATGTATATTTACTGTCAAAGAAAATTCCTAAATCTTTAATAGTAGTAACTCTTTTAACTAACGAAGAGATACATAAATAATAATTGTATTCATTATGATAATTTCTAAAAAAAGTAATTGTTACACATTTCTCAAAGCTAAAAGTAAGTCCATTCCTACTACACCAATCTGAGACATTATCAAGATCATGTTGCATATTAAGATAGTCACTATACGAGGTGATAGAGGAAAATAGTTTCATATCATCAGCATATAATAAAATCTCAGCAAATTTTAATACAGAAACAATATCATTGATAAATATTATAAAGTAAAGGGGTCCAGTGTGAGGGACCTTGAGGTACTCCAGAGACCGTTTTGTATTCAGCCGAGACATAGCCCTTATACTTAACAGAGTATCTTCTGTCAATTAAGAATGAAGATACCCAATCAAGCAAAGGTCCAATAATACCATAAGCTCTAAGTTTCTTGATTAATAACTGATGATTAATTAAGTCAAACGCGGAAGCAAGATCAGTGTAGATAGAATCAACCTGAACAGAATTAAGAAAATTTCTAATAATATATTCACTATAGCTAACCAAATTAGTCATGGTAGATCTTCTCAATACAAATCCATGTTGTTGATGAATAACAAGTTTGTTAAAATATCTTGATAGTTTCTCAAAAACAAGAGTATCAAATATTTTTGAAAAGATTGATAACTTAGAAATTGGTCTATAATTTCGAATATTATGTCTATCACCTTTCTTATAAATAGGTGTAACATAAGATTTTTTCCATATATCCGGAAGGCAACCCTGTCTCAATGAATCGTTAAATAAAGAAGTAATAATTGGTGTTAGGCCGCTTACAAGATTCTTAATAAAAAAGACAGGAATATTAATCGAACTAATTGCAATGAGCAAAGAAATGTTTAGGTAGATGAGGTAATACGTAGGCGATTTGGTTACGAATATATGAAAAATTATGGCTAACCAAATAATTAAAAATAAGTAATTTTTATCGGTCTAGAATGTTCCAGATTATTCTAAAAAATTCGAGATTGATCAGGAAAGCTTTAAAATATATCTATATGTTTAAAATCAATTGGAAATGATTTTAATCAGTCTAGAATGTTCTGGATTGTCTTTAAAAATATAACTGTGTGTTCTAGAACGTTCTTAAACTAGAAATTTTTTAAAATCACTTTCCGAGTCATCACATTGGTAGCAGTTCAAAACGCCAGCCAGCTGGTAGACACATCTTTAAAATATGAAGCAATTATCAATGTTACTGTTGCATTACTTAAAGAAATACTCACCGTGGGGTATAACGCCCCCAAACACTCGTACATTAATTACAAAACCGTTTCTAAATGTAGCATATACTAATATGGGTCTCCCACGTACACGTTCCTACTCCTGAAGATCACGGTCCTAGACTAACGGTATTGTATACTGGGGTGGGGGTTATAAATGCACCACTTCAAGGGTAAAGCCGCACATTCCTTGTAGGAAGCCGGTGGGTGGTTGCATCACGAAAATGCACAAATTATCGCACAGGTTCTACTGTAATTACTTAAGCAGAGCATAAGCAAAACAGTTCTACACTCTGGCCAGGTTAAAACAATACTGACTCATAAAAGGGACAATGTAACCGTGCCTGCCACGTACATTGGTGGAGGTCAAAATACGAATTATAACACCAGTAAATTCCAAAAAATATATTAACAGAATAAAAATATTGTGTGTACTTGATAATGGTCCTTTTGGACCGAAATAATATTGTCGGGTACGAGAATAAAAATAACTCATAATTATACTAATATTGAATTAATTAGTATAACATAAAAAATGAGTATAATCTCACCTAACCTAACCTAACCTAAACTATTGACAATCACAAAATACTATAATAATTAATAACCAAGAATTATATTTTATACAGGGTATACAGGGTTACAGGTTAAGTCGACCTAGATCCTTTAAGAGGTTGCAGTTTCCCTCATTTCTGAGTGATTTGACTATGAAAGACCGTATCCCAAACTTAACCGTTTTCAAGTTATTGGACTTAAGACTGTAAGTTTTTTTGTAAAAATTGCCGATTTTTTTGTTTATTGTCCCATTTTTTTGTGTTACAAGTCCAATAACTTGGAATCGGTTAAGTTTGGGATACGGTCTTACATAGTCAAATTAGTCAGAAATGAGGGAAAATATAATCTCGTAAAGGATAAAGGTCGGCTTAACCTGTAACCCTGTATAAGAATCGCGAATAAGTATAACCAATGCACGCAACCGATCAGTGTGGTTAGAATAACGGCGTCTAAACAAAAATTCCGCGGGTAGCCATGCATGTGGTAATCACTGCGGCCATATTTTGACATGTTATCACGTGCATCACCGTCACACCGCACAGTCGTTCCACGTTTTCGGTGTATGCACCAGAATCAGGATCCATGAAATTACAGATGTGATTAACTATCATGTGCTTGAAACCTACGGTGTTAAATAAAAGTAAAGCATAAATTTCACGATAAGCTTAAAACAATTCAACTAATTAATGGGTGAATGATAAAAAAGGTGGACAGGAAGGTTGGTTAGGTTAGGTTAGGTTATACTCATTTTTTATATTTTACGAATTAATCAAATCATTTACTTTCCATTTATAAGGAAACCAAGAAATAGTAAACTTGAATTCTCTTAAAATTAAAAAAAAAAAGGTATTTTTCCAATCACTCTTTGAAAAAGTGTTTCCCCACCTTAAAATATCTTATGTGACCCTCTAGAAGGATCTAAAGTGCAAAAGAATTTTTTTGGAGCAAGTTTTGGCTGGAGTCCCACTTCCAAACATTTACCAGAGGTATTGCAGAATTTCCTGAAATTTCAGTTGAGGGTGCGCACATGCCCGAACATAAGCTCTTCGCCTTATTCACACATTTCACAGCTCATAAAATTGAGAAATCTACTTAACTGTAAAATGCATATAACATACATACATGCAAGCATATTTATTTCTAAGACTTTTTAATAATGCATATGCATTTAAAATAAATAATACAAATTTATTTCTTATTCATATTTAAAGCTCCCCTGAGCAAGGAACAACTTCCAGGGATACTTTTACCTTCTGAACCTGTTCTAACAAGATGGACAACTTGCTTAAATTGTGTGTCTTTATGTAAAATTTTTCGAAAAAAGCCATTACTAAACGTAAAAACATTTTAAGTAATTCTAATATATAGAACAAATAAAATTATAGAGAAAGAAATTTCGTTTTTATACAGAAATATATAGAAAAGCTTGAAACGAGAGGCCTGCCACTAAACGAATGTGTTAACCCTTGTTGCTAAAGAAAACATTGAATGCTGTTCGAAAGCTGGCAAAATAAAAGATAAGGTCAGCATTGTTTTTAATAAGAATTTTGGATTTAAAAAATTAGTTAACATAAATGGCATTTTGAATATTTGTTTCTTTTGGTGCATATAATCCGAGCTCTAACAATCTGTCGATTGAAACAATATTATTAGGATTTATATTTATTTAGATGAACGAGATGTATCCTTTACATGAAATATATAACTAGCTAAAGAAAAAATTATAGTTGAGGGTAATCATACACTTTCACAGTCACCTGATTTTTTAATCATAAAAATTCGAAAAATCAACCCTTCTACAATTTTTATTTTTCAAATTGCTATTTTAATCGCGTATTTATGAAAAAAATATGAGAATTGAAGATTATTTAATACTTCTTATCGTTTTATAAGTTTGAATGTTCATATTTTTTTGCAATCTACATAGAAAAACAAACATTTTATAATTAAGGCTGCAATAACTCAAAAAAATGAACTTTTTTCTTTATTTTTAACTAATTGTTTTTTCATGAAAAAGAATTAAAAAAATAATAAATTGATTTGATAATGGGAAAAAGGATTATTTAGAAAAACTTGTTAGATATTTATACTATGTATCTGTTGTTCACAATTATGGAACATTTTAAGACAAGAACTATGAAGGTCCATCTAATTTTCGATTTTTTATCATTTAAAAACCATGTAACCTTAACAAAATTGAGTTTAAGGAAATTTTGAATTAAATCAAAATGTGTACTTTGTGTGATGATTTTTCAATAAGTTTAAAATCAACTTTAATATGTATCTGTGTTAGATGTTGATAATAGCATTGAGATCTGTGGCAGGACTAATTTATATCATTAGAAGACAGCAGCTACCTTAATTTAATTTAACCTCAATTTGACTTCAACATTCCGACCTTTGTCATGTAGGTAGATATTAACGCTGCTTTCAGAGCTCTAGTGTAGGTAAGCAATTTATAGCTTAGTAAACTTTAAACAATGTGGAACTTTAATATTCGTAGGTTATTATATTGATTAAAATTTATATTTGCGCAACGAGAATACACTCGTATAGGTATAAATAGAAGGTAGGTACATAGAATTTCTGTATAAATTACGTTTCCACCGTTATTAAAAGGATGCAGACTGCAGAGGCGGTTCTATCATGAGTGAGTCGGTGAGAAATTTATTGTACTCCTTAAATTTTTAATTAGCATAACCACTCAGTGGCTGAAACTGAAAGATAAAAATAAATATAAGGTATTATTATGAATTCATGATTTGCTATCACGCCTAGAACTGAAATTGACTGATAATTGTAGAGGAGCACTACACTGCTTGCATTTCAAAACCTTTTCGAATATAATGATTGTCATAAAGATTAAATTGAACTAAAATCACTTTTGTCTATCGCTTATCGTCTTGATTTGCGCACGGATGCTTTCTCACAACTACTGTTTCTGGCCCAAAGATGATAACTTTAAATACACTTGTCGAACTTTCTATATAATTTCTCAAAGAAATCCTGATTGTTCCCGAATAATGAATAATAATTAGAAAGCCGTCGATAATTCACAGAATTTATCGTGTTACTTGTCGCTGGGGAAAGATTTATAGCTTGTAAGTCGATAATGATAAAAGAGCCGCGCGCTGTGACTGTGCCGTAAATATGTCAGCGATAAGAAGTACATGCACACAAATCGTTATCTCACACATGCACGGTATCACTGGACGCTACAGCATGGTAAATGAAAATAGGTTAAGGTTTCACCAAGACAAGAGATTTCATCTCAAAGTCCAACTCATGTCCTGGCATGAAAATCAACATCAAGGAAGTAATTTTTCTTGTCTTGATTCAAGAGTGTCAGTATTTCTTAAGAAAGATAGACATACCTAAATATGGTTCTAAACGGATACTGTAAATTTTAATATTTAAACAAATAATACTGCAAAGGTAATTTTTAAACTGCATAAAGGTCGAGGCACTTGACAAAGCGTCTTGGCGTATAAGGAGGGGTTAATCAGCTTTATCACTTTTTCAAATTTCACCCAGTTAGATTTGTTGTGTTTTTCACATAACCCAGCCACATTTTCTTTGCGTCAAATTGCAGGTCTTCGAAGCGAAAATTAGTTGAAACCTTTATTCTTCAGAAAAAAATAAGAAAATAATAAATCCCAATGCTTTTTCTGAAAAAATATCAAAAAACAGTGAAAGATGTTTTGAATTTTCTGTCCCCCTGTCACCCTCTCAAAAGTTATGGAAAAATCCTTGAAGATAGATCTGCCAAAGGCACATATTCTTTTTATCACAACGTAAATCAATTTGGCGCAAGAAAAACTCAAAAATCTTTTAATGATGCGGGTTAGATATGGAGCATTTAAATGATTCAAAATAAGGGAAAGAGCACGTCTTCTTATTTCAATAAACCTAACAATGTGAAATTTGAAAAAGTAAAGCGATTACCACCCCCTCTATTTTTCTGATTTTGTTTTGCTTTTACATGGGTACTTAAGAATTCAAAATAAATTCAGAATAAATAAAAATAGTCACGTAAAACTTTAAAAACTATATTTTACAAAAAAAATCTGTTTCGAACTGAAAATTTTGGAATAATTTTGAATTATTACTTAAAATAGGAAGTATCCATATAGATCGAAAGAGGATAAAAAATGGAATCGATTGAAAAAATAAAAAATAGTAGTTGCCATTTGAATAAAAACGAAGTAATTCGTGTTTGAAGTTTTTCAACTTTAGAATTTTATTTTGAACGCCCTGTATAAATTATTTCATTCAATTTTGTCAAGGCGTTAGCACTAATATTCAGCTATTACTAGTAAAAATTTCAACACTCTAAGTCGTATTTTGTGGAAGTTATGATTTTTTATAATTTGGGTTGCGGTAGCGATTTTTTTTCTATAAATTAAATTAACTCAGAAACCGATCGTCATAGGTGTACAAGTTGGTTATCAAACTTACCTTAGAATTACAAGTTTTATTCGAATTCAGCGTAAAAAATATACCATTCCATTTAAAGTAACAAAGTTGGTATCGACTTCCGGTATAACCGGATGTAAATCGAACTTGAAAATATTTTTAAAAGAAGCGGCATAAACAATAACCAAATGAGTCCAAGTTTCAGAATTGAATTCCTTCTACTAATTCATATATTTCTAATAGCCCATCAACTTGAAAAACCCTGTATATAAATTACGGAACAATACTTTTGCAAAATCTTACTCTCTCCACTTTTATATTGATCAGAATTAAAGAGAAAATATTTTTAAGCAGTCACCCTTTCCTATATATTTTGCCGAAAATGTACAACAAACTTTTTGTCCTTTTGGTAAGTTGTTTCAATGTTTATTTCATGAATTAGACAATTGTCTATCGCATTTATGAAACAGTCAGTTTAACGGTCGAATGAATCGGTTCAACAATTTCATAAACTGGGGATAACATAGAAAACAAACAGAAAGGAAATGCGTTTTTTTTATCGTGTTTGCGAAGTGTTCCAGAATTGATGGTACACGTTTATGTTTCCATTGTAATGAATTTTCTAGTTAGGTGTTATATACCCAACACTAATTTATTACACTCTAAAACACTTGTGAACTATTAGTGTTATTTGAAAATGCTTATTTATTTGTCGTTGTATTTATATCATCTCGTATCATTTGTTATTCTAAAATATTCTATACAGGCTGAGTCACTAAGGCGAAATCGGTTAGTAGTTCAAGTGCAGTTTAAAAAAGAAAAAAAATTACAAAGAAAAGTTCTGTAAAATTATTGTATAATAACGTAAAAATATTTTCAAATATGCCAGACTCAAGTTGATTATTTTAAACATAAAACCGTAAATTATTGAATATTTAAACTTCTTATAAAATATAAAAATCAGTGTATCAATTATGCCGGGTCTTGGTCGCACCGTTCTTGATATATTTCACTTTTATTGAAAAATTTTACGTTTGCAAATTTTATCGCCATTTTGAATATATCCGACCTAAAAGCACTTAGAGTAATGCTTTTTTCACGATTCGGTTCTTGAAGGAATACTCTATTATTTACACGTATTACATGGTAAGATACTTTTAAAATACTACAAAATTTATCAATGCCAATTTTTACAAATTCAAACAGGAATAACTCATTTCTTTTAATGGAACGTCATCTTTTTTTCACATCATACCTATAATGCAAAACTAAATTTCCCTTCAACTGATATATGATTGTTGGTACAGGCCAACAGAAATAGTCTGGTCCTTGCAATCTGAACGCCCACCGGTGCGCGATGGACACAGCTGATATTGCAGTGGGGACAGTCCATTTAGTCTTCATACTTAGATGAAGCACATAGCGTTGTATGTAAACTCGCCCCATAATTATAAGAAAAAAACATTAAATCAGAAACTTCAACGATAGGGACAATTAATAATGATTTTCACCTAATTTTCAATTTTATTTAGTTTATAAAAGATCGTGCAACTTTTAGCAAATACTTTTCATAATTGGTGAGACACTCTTAAAGGAAAGGGGACCAATAAAAGAAACACTTAGGAATACATATTTATTCTATAAATTTAATTAGTCAATGTTTCGTTCATTAGTTTATTATTATTATTATTATAAATATTTTAATATCAATAATAGCCGAGCTGAATACCTCGAAATATTTATTTATTTATTTATTATTTACAGATTGATGTGCGTTTACAACTGTAATTATTTAATTTAATTACTTACTAAAATCAGTATTCCGAGGAAGAAGTGATTGAAGAAATAACAATACTGGGTACTAAATTAACCCGATTCAAATAATATTACATATTTAAAATACAAAATGGGAATTCTGCTTCATTTAAAGTAGATCACCACTTTTCGTGTAAATATTACTAATACCATTAAGACACCCTGGAGTGAGTTTACTTGTACAATACGGGGCCGATTTGAAACACGGTACAAACACCGAGCGGTAAAATGCATCTTCCTCCTTCCGAATGCACTTTCTTTCTAACTTTTGCGCCGTTCGCTCGAAGTCTGAGGGGCCACCTTATTTCTGTTGACCTGTAACAATGGCAATAGACCAAAACCACAGAACATTTAAAGACCTTAGGCTACGCCCAGACCAAATTTTGAAGTTTTATCTTCACAGGTGTATCTGTAATTAATTTTAATGCTTAGGTGTCCGCCAATACTCGCCGTTTCCTTCGTAAACTATACAGACCGATTTCGCTTTAGTGATAGTGATTTACCCTGTATATTGACAAACTGACTGGCTTATCTTGTAATCATCTTCTATTTATATTAATATTCAAGGTTCTCAAATTTTTCTATAACTCTACTCTCGAACTATCCTCTATAACTTTTGTATTACGGAGTTGTGTATGTGTATGAGCGTGTAGATTTTAGACTCCGCAATATCGACCATTGGTTTATAGCTTACTAAGCTCAATCAGTGGATTATACAAAAGAGCCGTCAGTAATTTATATTGATTTCATTATATACATCCTTTATAACGATCTCCTTTTTTTTGCTGTAATAGTGCAAACCAATTAATTATGATTTATAATTGTGAAGAAGTAAATCTTTCGCGATACTTATTAGTACACTAATTGATGCTAATCTGAGACTAAACTTGCAACTATTAAAGATTTTCTAGGGTGCGCGGTTTTTAGAGTACTTCCGAAGAGTAAAGCTCATTGTCTATCTAATTTCAAAACTATTAATTAAACACATTTTTAAATGAAAACGTGGCATTTACTCGAAATGCTCATTTTTAATATCAAAGCATAAATTTATTTTATAATTTGGTCTTGGCTATCAATGTTTCACGAATATCGTTTTATTGTTAGACAAAAAGTATAGAAACAAATTAAATAGTTTAAGTATTTTTCAGATTTATCGATTTTCGTGTTTTCAGTAGGAATAACTTTGGTGTTTAAAAGTAAATGAATAAATGGTAAATATTTGACACATTTCAATAACTATTAGAGCACGAACCCTTCCTATTTTTTTAGTATGTATTACAAATGTTACCCTTTGCATTAATTATATTTTGACTGTCCACTTTCATTAATTATCGACCAATATAGGACTTTACATTCGCTCAATTAGTTGATTAAAGGCGACTGGAAGCTTTAAGTTGAATTAGGCAACAGGTGACTGAAATACATTTGCAAATAACCGAGTTTCACGAATTACACCATTATTAGATATAGGTATAATTATGAAAAGAATTATCGTCAGCATATTCGCTATCTGTTGGTCTTATAAAACGTATAAACAGAACTAATAAATACCCATAATAAAACGTCAAGTGCGAGTAAATGTTGTGTATTGACGGTTTCCTATGAGCTACGATCTGTAAATGTTAAATTTTTTGTTTAATTTTACTTAGTGGATTGGCAGTTCTTCTAACCCACACTCTTGTGTAAAGCTGGAAGATATGGTGTAAACTCTTAGGTAGGGAGAGCATAATAAGAACGACAAAGGGGCTATAGGAAATACCATTTTCTAACAAGTGAAGTAAAATAATTGCAATTAAGCAATGAACATGACAGTACCAAGAAGCCTCACCTTGCATAAATCATTATTAATTTTGAATTATTTCAAATAGAGTTAAACAAAACTTGTGAAATTTAAATTCTCACTGAATAAAGTGACGCTGATGAATAATAAAAGTATAATTGTACTCAAAAGTACCTGAAATGAAAAACCCTTTTACCTTTTAAGCATTCATTTTGCTTTTAACGACACTTGTATAATACACCTACTTTTGCAAGGGATGCTTCAAAGATATATAAGTATGTAGAGGTCAATATACATTATATTACAATATACGTTAACAAGGGTAGGTAATATGTAAACCATAACCACATGATATTATTTATGACATTATGACCTAGCAGTGTATCTCAGGATTAGGTATAAAATAAATAATTTATAAAAAAAAAACAATAAAAATGACAAAAATCTAAATAATAAGTTCACTTTTATCAGTTAATAAAATTTGTAATTTTCAAAATGTCTTTTAGTTACTCAGAATCATCTATTATTAAATATTCACGGACCAAATACAATTGAAGTCACCTATTCGATATCCAAGAGATTGTTACAGTTTAATAGTAAGATAAATATTTATTTTCATGATAAATCTATGGTTTTGCACTATTATTTAACAAATTGGTAAAGGCTTTCGCGTCATGTTATTGGACTGGAATTCGAATCCGCACATCACCAGTCGAATGGGACTTAAATTTTGTAGAAATTAAAACGAAACTTAATTTAACTCCAATATCGTTGATTTTGATTTCTTTTTGAAGGAGTTAACTTCTCCTTTTGATAATTCTAACGTATTCATATACATATATTAGGATCTATCCTATCCGACGATTCGGGTTCAATTTCCGACCGATGCAACATCCCTATTTACTCTTTTGGTTTCCTTAAGAGTAATCTACACGAGAGAAGGTGTACCTAAATTTCTTTAGATTATATTTCTCTGCTAGTAAAATATGTGCCTGAAGTTCACGTTCACGTATTTCGTATTAATGCGGCGATAAAAATAGTTTGAACTGTTTAATAATGCTGATAGATATTAATACTATATTAATGTAATTGAAACATTAAAACCCGAAACAGAAATAAACTATCCTCTTTTATGACATAATATAATTTATGGTTATAAACAAACCAAATACATATCTACATAACTTCCAAAAATGTATCTTTAATGCGTACATACAAAGGCGGATCAAATATAAACGAGCCTTTTTAAATTAAGCGCCGGATAGTTGTTCAAGGCGCATACGGGCGTTAGCAACTTGAAGTGGGATATTAGGTGACACGGAAACGACTCGTCGTATTGCTGTGTTTGCTTGGTTAGTAGCTATCACAATGAGTGAGAAAGAGATGCACAGCAGCGTTGCGCAACGGATTATTATTAAGTTTCTTACGCAACTGGATAGATTCCCGCCCTGCTTCTTTTTATGAAAACGAGATGAAAAAACTACCAATCCGTTGGGAAAAATGTATAATCAAATAAGGGGAATATGTCGAAAAATAGAGAAATTTGTGTTTTTGTGAAAATTTTCAAAATAAATGTTTTATGAATAAAGG
This sequence comes from Agrilus mali, assembly GCA_029378335.1. Classification (NCBI taxonomy): domain Eukaryota; kingdom Metazoa; phylum Arthropoda; class Insecta; order Coleoptera; family Buprestidae; genus Agrilus; species Agrilus mali. Next base: position 18,824,209 of record CM055659.1, read on the forward strand.
CTCGTTTATATTTGATCCATCCTCGTACATTTGTAGATACAAACCCATGAAACTAAAACACGCTTTTCAAAGGAGCTGTTTTCCCCGAAACCTTTTTCTGACTTATAGAATCCATTATCCAAGAGATTTTGTTTAAAAGAAGCAGAATAGGAAACAAGATTTTCCCGATTTTCGTTAAAAACACTCAGAATTTATGTGAGCGGCTCTCTGTTCTTTTGATACAATGTTTTGATAAAAAGCTTGTTCCCTTTAGGCTTTATACCTATGTGTGTATATTTCTGTATATGTGTATAAATACATTAAATTTGCAATTTGTTGAAGTAATTGACTGATAAATATGAACGAAAGCCTCTACCACACTTGGCCTAAGTTAAGTACGAGTTTAAAAAAAATAATCCTTAGAAATAAATTATTCTGAAACCTAAATAATTACTAGAAGAAGGATTAGGGAGGTTAAAATAACTACGTCCAATTTATTTTTGATTTAATTTCAAAATTTTAGAAAATATGGTGACTTAAAATACTTTTTTATATAAAACGAGAAACAAAGTTGTTTATTAATAGTAACAATTATTAAAATCAATTTCCAAACATTTATTATAAACTATTTTTTAATCTAAGATTAATTAAAAATTTGTACAATAATCTAAGTATCTACAATTTACGATAGGTAGGTACTACATTGAAGCTATTGTTTGGATAAGTAATAAATCCTTCAAAATCCTTCTCTCGATTGTGTTTAATTAGTCCTAAACAAACATTACTCGAACACTCCTCTAGGGATGGAAACATTCTATATTAAATTCTTAATTAAATTATATTAAATTACGTAATAAGACCAGCAACCCAGAAATGCTCGTGACTCGAATCATAATTAAACCTTAATCAACGTTTTTGCAGATGAAAGTAGCAAATTCTTTATATCTGATGAAATCATCTCTTTGCGAGGTTACTGTTATATAGGTTTGTGTCTTCATTTCCACTTACTTCCTGAGTACAATAATTTACGAAAAATTTTCGAAATTGGTAGATGTGAACAGTCCTTTTTTAACATGATATAAATATTTTGAATGATCTCTATTACCTATTCGTAAATTTTACTGCTTCATTTTTAAATAAGTAATGGAAGTGGAATCTGTTCATGTAATCGCACATTTTCAAAGTAAGCAGTGGGATTAGAATCTTAAATAACAAGGCGATATCTATTAATTATATGAACTCAAAATGAGGAAAAGGGGCCGGCAAAAGCACCTCCAGTTTTGTTTAAAATCTCACGTCGAATTTTTAATTCAAACAGTTGTTATAATTTCGCCTTTCCTATTGTAATTAAAAACTCGTGATAGGGTAAATGTTACGGAAGGGGGATGAGGGAGTTTTCACAACATCTTGCTAAATCTTACCATACGGGAGGAAGGGATCCCTATTAAAAGAAACACCCCAAGCAATTAATATCCCCCGAGTAAGTTCCCATTATCTTGAGTACTAGTTGATACAAAAAAATTTCATATCATTATATTGATTGATGCGATTGTATACCGGTCAATTTTTTGTATTTTTGTAATTCATTCATGTAATTTTATTTTTGTACGTTTAAGGTGTAAATATTCTTTTCTTGTAATTCTATTTCTATACCGTCTCTTTATCTGCTCTGTACCTTTTCTCTCCTTAACGAAGGCCCTGGGGCAAAAAATGAAATAGGGCCCCAACTGAACTATTTAAAATCGTTTGTTCCGTATTCGTCGTGTTCTGAATTCGACGTACTTCAGATTTGTCATAATTCAAATTCGTCGAACTCCAGATATCGTCGTAATACAGTCGACTCCATAATAAAATAAAAGTATTTTATGACAATAAAAGAAAATATCTACCTGTTACCGTTCAAAAATACGGTCCTGTAATAGACACACAGACAGCGGAGGCACGTTAATAGGGTCCCGTTGAGCACCCTTTGGGTACGGAATCTTAATTAATTACCTACAGATTTTTGGTCCAATAACACCACTTTCTTAACCGACTATAGGTACGTTTTACGACGAATCTGGGTTACGACAAATCAAAATTTTATCAATACAACTCAAAATATAAATATGTAGTTACATTTAAATACTTTAAAGTTGCAAAGCTACTTTATCATTAATTCTTTATTGTGCATAGCAGGGCACGTCCTGGTTCTCCTGGTTCTACACGCAGAGTTTACGAATGAATAACTGGATAAATTAATTAAAATAGGTTTTTTTTTAATAAAAGTTAGTGGATATTTCTAGCACAATTTATAGTTTGTAAGTCAGAGTCCGAGAGGCCCCCTGAGCTTGGGGGCCCCGGGGCACTGCCCCGTCTAGCTCTATGGTAGTTACGCCACTGCCTACAGCACTTTAACAATTTAGCCTAATACGTGCTGCTAATGCCTAATTCTTGAACTAAAAAGAAAATTAACGTAAAGTTACTTATGATGTTCTGATACTCACTTTACTTGTTGATCCGAGATGACCGTGTGAGGTAAAAAAAATATATGTCTGTGTATGTCATTTTGCACACGACCGAAATCAAATTACAAGCAGTTGAGTTGCCAATTTTACCTAGTGAGCAATTATTTCGACAATTTCTGGTTTTTTTAATATTATGTGCTTCTAGAAGGAAATTTAATATTATTGGATTTAAAAAAAAAAGGTTTTATTATGAGAATGAAAACAAGTATTATTTGTTTTAAGGGAAACATACGAGTTAATTTTGTTTAATTTTCGTTTCTTCAATATATAAAAAAAGGAATTAAATAAACACAATCAATACTTCAAAAAAAAAAAACTACCAAAATTTTCACATTGTTTTTTTTTACATTGTCAATATAATTTTTCGAGTATTATAAATAATCAAATCTGAATGTAGTAATTGTCATCTTAAGAGCATTTTCACTGAAAAATAAGTAGATTAAGAAAAACTTATTTAAGGCAAAATATCGGGAAAATTTTTTTTCTACGTGACGATGAGAAAATTAGTGTAGGAGCATAGAAAAAACCCTCGCTTTTAGAAATCATTTTACTCGTACAGATCATATTGCTCGTTCACCTTTGACCTATTTTTTGCTTTATGTTACGTAAACGTTCCCAGGGGATGATTAAAGAGAACGTTTGGCTTTAAAGTTAAAGGGTGGATGGCTTAAAGTTCTTTTCTTATTGATATAATTATAACGTTCACTATTTTATAGAAACAATATATTTAGTTAAAGGTTAAAAATGTACAAAAAAGGGAAAATAGTTTAGTTAATTTATTTCAAAGTAATTGTACCTAATTGATAAATATTTTATTGGTGTTAGTGAATATTTGTGTGCCAAAATTACGAATAGAATTAAGGCAAGAAAATTAAAGTACATACTTGTATAGCCAATAAAAAGAAGAAATGATATTATAGTAGAACACCTACACAGAAACAGCAGTAAACGAATACAAAAAAAGATCTAGAATTCTAAGACGTATTAGAGCAAAAACAAAACTAAAGTTAGTGGATATTTCTAACACAGGGGCAGAATAAGACCTAGTCTTTTTGAGCGTATTGGAGCAGAGACTTGAGTAAAGGTGAGCAGAAATGAGTCACACTTCTAAGACACATTGAAGCATAAAGAGGAGTAAAGAGGGTTAGAACAGAAGTAAAGGGGGGCAAAGAAAGACTAACAACTTCTAAGACAGACTAGAGTAGGCATAGGAGTAAATAGGGTCATTATAAGACCTAGTCTTTTGGAGGCACATAGAAGCAGACACTTGAGTAAAAGTGGGCAGAAGAAGACTCAGACTTCTAAGACACATTGGAACACAAAGAGGAGTAAAGAGGATCAGAACACGACATAGACTTCTATGACATACTACAGCAGAAACGGAAGTAAAGAGGGGGTAAGAAAGACTAACAACTTCTAAGACAGACTAGAACAGGCATAGGAGTAAATAGGAGCAGAATAAGACCTAATCTTTGGAGGCACATAGGAGCAGAGACTTGAGTAAAAGTGGGCAGAAGCAGACTGAGACTTCTAAGACACATTGTAGCATAAAGATGAGTTAAGAGGGCCAGAACACGACATATACTTCAATGACATACTACAGCAGAAACGGAAGTAAAGAGGGGCAAATTAAAACCTAGACGTTTTGAGGCATAATGGAACAGAAACAGGAGTAATAGTGGTCAGAAAAAGACAGACTTCTGAGACATTTTTGAGTAGAAACAGCTGAAAATGTGGGCAGAAAAAGACTTAGACTTCTGAGACATATTAAAACAGAAGCAAGAGTAAAGAGGAGTAAAATAAGACTCAGATAAGATTACTGTTAACAGGTTTTTGGGATATTTAAAGATTGACCCAGGGAATAATGGTAACTGTATACGTGTACTGTATGGTTACTCTAGGATGGTTTCCGGGATTACTAGTTCTTAAGATGCGCAATGGCAAAAGGTAGCCACCGAGATGCATTTGCATGCTTGGTTTGAACTTTGAAGCAGAGTACTTGTCAGGGCGTATACTAAATCGCCCGACTATTCATTTAAAAATGGTCGAAATATTTTCTATAATTATTATCTTTTAAAGAATATAAAAGCTGTCAATATAGTGTGCAAAATACTATACGATATTAACACGTTTCATTACTAAATTGTTATCTATGTATAATAATTTTGGGTACATAACAGTATCGGGAGATTCAGGTATAAACTAAATTAACGACTACCGGAGAGGAGACATCAAGCACCCCTGTCTTAAAACTATGTAGTATATTTATTTGTCGTAATTTGTCGAGCGTTGATTGTATCTTTTTTCCTCCGAATGCGTTCTCTTTCTTTCTTCTACGCCGACTGTAAAATCTTTAGAGCTCATCTTAGAGTAATCAAGCTGTATAATAGATATTTATCTATTACAGTAGAACCTCGATAAGATAAAGACCAAGGAAAACGTAAAATAATTTGAGTTATTGAGGTTTTTACTTACTAAGGGTTAAAGTTAAGGAGTTTTTATTGGTTTATATTTTTACTTACAGAGGTCCGTTCATGAGCGTTGTTTAGTAATAATTATAGAGATAGACGAACTAGGTTAAATGCAAATGAAACTTCGAAATGTTATTATGTACATACGTACTTTATTTTAGGTTTAAAGGTAGGTACATTTATTCAAGTTTATTTTATTCTACATAAAAAAGTCGGTAATTTTTTTTGTTTCAAACAATTCAAATTTACTACATCAATTTTATTACTTACTGAGGTGCGATGCCCAAATTATTCGTTTAAGTTATAAAGGGTTCGTATTTTAAGTAAAAGAGTTTTTGGACTCCGAGGGGAAGGGAACACAAAATTTTATGAATTTATAGAGGTTTTTACGTTGTCGAGGTTTAAGTTATCAAGGTTTTACTGTACCAGCTGTTGCCCGCGACTTCGTCCGCGTCAATTTCTGTTATTATGATCGCGATTAAGAAGTTTTTAAAAGAATATGTTTAAAAAAAAAATTGTCTACAAAATAAAAAAAAAAAATTTAGGGGTGAACCACCCTTAACATTTAGGGAGATGAAAAATAGGTGTTGTCCGATTCGCAGACCTAACCGATATGCACACAAAATTTTACGAAAATCGGTCGAGCCATTTCGGAGGAGTTTAATTACAAACAACGTGACACGAGAATTTTATATATAATAATTTCAACTGAACTGGCTGTTGGATAATTATGAAACATCGTTGAAATTAAATGAAAAAGATTTAAACCAAAATGCTTTTAGATGTTTCAAATATGTTTATTAACACACTCTACATATGTTTCGACTTGTGAAGTCTTTTTCAAGAGTAAGGGAGAGTGGGGGAATCTGAAGACTTTCATAATTTGACTGCTGATTCCTACCTATGTTTAACACCTTACCAACCACAAAACAGGAATGTAGAGTCAACTAGTTTTCAAAAAAAAATTAAATTCAAAATACTGTCATTGCGCGGTATTTCCCGACCTACTGGGTAATGCCGCGCACCTTGTCGGGCAATTTTGCGCAGGATTGAAATTAACACGAGTAACTCCAAATCGATAAAAAAAATTGTTATTATACTCATTTAAAGTAAGACAAATATATCAATCTGTTACGAGCAAGAAGTAACCGCAAATAATTAAAAAAGTTTTACCATTGTAAGTTAAAATATAATACAAAAATAGAAAATGATACAAACTCTTAAGCTACATATATGAATACATATTATAGAACAGTATTTAACTTTTTTGTTTTCTTCTTAGATGCATTGATGCACATGTCACACGTGTAATTGTCTGGCGAGTCCCAACCGCTGCACTCTGAATGTGACCAATTGGCACACGATACGCAGCGATACCAAATTTCCTTATCGCGTCCGAATTCTCCACAAACCAAGCACATATCATTGTCTTGAGCAGCCCTTAACTGCTCTTCTGTCCATTTACACTTTTCGGTTTTCCTTACATAAGTGCAGGGCATTTTGAAATCTAAAAAGAACACGCAAGTAAAGTTTCAAATTTCCGCGTGGTTAATACCGCGCAGCGCGCCATTACCCCGACTGAGCTGCGCGGGATTCCCCCAATGTGCATAGTCAGATATAATCTAACACAGGTCATGAGCGACTACGTATAATAAATTGTTTATATCCAGAGAATTAAGCGTATGGATGAAGAGAAATGACCGTGCGAAAATTACACTGCAAATAAATAAATATAAGCACTTACCACTATATGAAGATCACACAAATCTTACATCAGAATCGCGAACAGTAAACATAGATCCACCACATCTAAAAGAACTGTACTATTGCAACACAAATACGGGCGCATGCTCGCTAGTGTGCTACAAGATAGCACCATATATTCAAACCTTAGAATAATTCGGGGTTCTCCTAAAACACTGGTGCGCGGTATTACCCGCTGCGCGGAATTCCCCCGCTTTCTCCTAATAGATATTTACTAAATTTAAATTGTACCTTAATGCTATTTATAGTTAGGTATTTCAAGTATAATAAGATGAACAGGTAGATGAGAGGCAGTTGTACAGAGTTATTTAGGGAAAAACCCTTGTCGGGTTGTAATTCTTCAGAAATTGGTCGATCACCGGTGTATCTTTGAACTCGGATTTGTCATTTGTTATATTGTAATTATTTCTAAAGGCTTTTTTAATTTCAAACTGCTCTAAAATATTGAGACGTTGACCTTTGTTTTCTATATGGAATATGTTTAAATTATCTCTGTCAATTTTATGGCCATTTTCTAAGCAATGTAGGCTTATGCATGTAGATATCTTTAAATTTTTTATGTCTTTTTCATGTACTTTTAAACGTATGTTGAAATTACGACCGGTTTGCCCAATGTAAAAAGAATTACACTCCTTACAGTTCAGCTAGCTTATATACACCATTTTTTTGTAATTTATCGGTTTTTTGTTTGTTGTTTGTTAAAATGCTTTTTAAATTAGTTTTATTGATCGAAATTGTTTTTATTCCTGATTTTTTTAATACTGTACTAATTTTGTTGTTATTACTACTGGTATAATTAATTAGTCTGAATTGTTTGTCTTCTTGTTTACAGGTATAAAAATTGCTCAAAATTAGTTTTTACTTTTTGTTTCTAATCAATTCATCAATTAATTTAGTTTTATATCCGTTATTTTTAGCAATAATTTTTATAATGTCAAGTTCTTTTTTATAATACTGTTTGCTTAATGGGAAATGTAACAGTCTGTGAATCAAACTGTAAAAAGTTGACAGCTTTATTTGCCAAGACTGTTTTGATCTTGCGTGTATGATGGCGTCAGTACTTGTGCTTTTCCTATAAATATCATATTCAAGTTTATTATCTATAATTTTAACGTTTACATCTAAAAAATTCAGACCCTGATTTACATCTTGGGTTTCCATTGTGAATTTAATTCTGTTATTCAATTTGTTGAGGTAATTAAGGAATTGATCAAGTTGTCTTTCTGTTCCTGTCCAGATACAGAAAATATCGTCAAAATATAGTCAACACAAACAAAAAACCGATTTAAAAGAACATGAAAAAGACATAAAAAATAGAAAGATATCTACAGGCATGAGCCTACATTGCTTAGAAAATGGCCATAAAATTGACAGAGATAATTTAAACATATTACATATAGAAAACAAAGGTCAACGTCTCAATATTTTAGAGCAGTTTGAAATTAAAAAAGCCTTTAGAAATAATTACAACATAACAAATGACAAATCCGAGTTCAAAGATACACCGGTGATCGACCAATTTCTGAAGAATTACAACCCGACAAGGGTTTTTTCCCTAAATAACTCTGTACAACTGCCTCTCATCTACCTGTACATCTTATTATACTTGAAATACCTAACTATAAATAGCATTAAGGTACAATTTAAATTTAGTAAATATCTATTACTCTTGAAAAAGACTTCACAAGTCGAAACATATGTAGAGTGTGTTAATAAACATATTTGAAACATCTAAAAGCATTTTGGTTTAAATCTTTTTCATTTAATTTTATATATAAGATAAATGCCCTGCTAATCAACTTAGGTTTTTGTAATGATCATGGGTGTAGCCAGGCAAGGGCAGGTGTGGCCCTACCCCTGTCTCTAAACTGTCCATTTTCTCAAAATCCTTGAAGATTAGTACTAAAACTTTACTTGCAAGGTTTTATTTAAATTTTTTTAAAATCAAAATTTGATCCTTATGTAAAATTTTTTTTATCAACCTAAAATACTTTTTTCGAGAACAATATATTGTTATCTTGTTTTCAAATTCACCCCCCCCCCCCCATATAAAATCCGAACTACACCCTTAGTCATGATTCTTTGGCTTGAAGAAGTCCTTGTGAATGAAAAAACAGCAATTATAAAAACAATTAAACTAATAAAACAAAGGGGCAAAAGAGGAAATAACTGTTTTTGTATATCCAGTAGGTAAATGCTACTTATTGAAACAGGGACCTGAATTATCTTACTTTTAAAGCATCTCTGAAGAAACTACTCCATTATGAAAGCAGTTCTTTAAGAGATTTTTTGAGTGGGTATTTATTTCTGTACAGTTTAGTTTTTTTATTTTACTTACTTTGATGCCTGATACTCCTACTTATGTAGGTACGTATGATTTAGTGTCAGTTTCAGTAAAAATATTGAGCATTTCGTAGAAATCTGTCATTTTCCTTTTTACAAAAGAAAGAAGTGATGTAGGTGGGTACGTAAGTAGTCTATAATCTCAGGATCTCAAATTTCAGACATTAATTTCATTTTGTTATGAATTTTTATCTCTCTTCTAAGAAGTAGGTCAGATAATAAAGTGGGGATTTACCTAAGGGAAGCTCATTTAAGACTGAAAATTTTAAATACAAGGTAGTAGGTAGGTAACTAGAAAACTAGGTACTTACGTACATTAAGTTTAGAAATAAGCTTTAAAAAAGGATGTTGGAAATTAAACGTTTTTGGCCGATGTATTTGTAAATATATGGGGATTCACAATTTTATATATAAAAAAATGTATCTGCTATGGGGTAGCAAGGATTTTCAAGGTTTTCAATCGATAAATAGAAACCAGGTGTTTGTATTTGGTCTCTACTGATAAATGTTTTATTTCCAACTTTATTAATAAAATGAAACATGGGTGGTTTAGGAAGGGGTCTGAGCCCCCTATTACCCTTCCCTGGCTACGCTCATGGCATCCAACTTACAATTTTTAAGGTAGAACGTTACAGTTCATTATTTTCTATTGAATTTGGTCATGGAACTGCGTGAAATTTTGTAATTTGATGGATTCAAAAACATTCAGGGGAACCATTCTTTTTTTTACATTTCCATGTACAATAGATACGTCACTGTTTTGAGATGCCAAAAAACACCTCAATTAGAAAAGGAAATTCATTTTTTTGTGCCTAAAGAATGTTTACCAGAATGATCTTCACGAAATTTATATTCAGATCTGAGCTAAAAAATATCTAATTCGAAATTGAGCAAAATAGCACACCGTTCTATTTCAGAATTTGGGGTTAGAGATCTTATTTTTTATAAAGACTTTTTGTAGGCTACCCAAAATTTTTCTGCTATTAATATTGAAGTTTTTATATGCATATAAATACCTACATGTAGTAAGCACACGATTTCCCAGATGGAAATCGATTATTGTCAATGTTTTCATAATGATAACGCTGCCAAATTTGTTACGTTATGCAATCACCAACCTGCCTGCACTACATCCCCAATCAATCATTTTGGAGTCAAGTTTGATGATTGAAGTAGTATATTATGTATGTTCCTGCGCTCCTGGTAGGCTAAATTTTCACATGTCACGTTAAGTGTAGATAATATTCATAACACCCACCTGCAGCTTTACTAACAGTTTATTCACCAGCAGGATAACACTGATAAGGAATGGAATACTCTCGAGTTCGAATTTCTTTTTTATTACCTACGTAAAGTGAATTTTAAAAATAATCCAATGTAGGTACAGCTTTACATCTAAATTTCCTATAAAATATAGGTAAAAAGAAAAACAAATACGTTGTATAACTCGACCAACGAGACGTGGCCTCTGAATTTTCAAGTTTTGACTTAGAAGATAAACGAACTGCCAGGGCGAACTGAAGAAGTTTTGAAAAGAAAGATTTAAGAAACATATGAAGGAAGAGCTAATAGTTGATAGATGAAAGTAGGGTACCAATAGGGTGGTGACAAGGCTGGAAATTTTTTGAGATAATAAATACTAAGAAGAGATTGTAGAACCAAACTACCGAAGAAACCCATCGTAAAATTGCAATTAAGAAGGAATGAAATGTACAAACGTCATGCTGTTAGTATACCAAAAATTAACTGTTAAAGGGATTATAGGAAAGTACAGTAATAAAGTTATTTGAATAGATAGGCCGGATACAATAGAAATATTTACAAAAGAAAGGAATGTTTATAGAGCATATGAATTGTTAATTAGAAGGGAATATTTTAAGAATATTTACATAGATATGACTGAACAAAGAAATATAACCAAAATGATTCGGTATTTAAAATATATACAAAAGAGTACCAACAAAATATACAATTATTGATAAGGTATTTGAAGGCTGAGAAATGTGGCGTTATATCAAAATGCACGAAGGGTTAATTGCACAATAGAAATATACTATTTACTCCAACTTTTTGCATTTTTAAATAGTACATATTGAACATGTTATTACAGTTGTCGGATAATTGACACAATCGTTTTCCACATTATGAGCATAGTTTTGGGTTGAGACAAAAATGACCAAAAGAAGAGACACCCTATAGCTCAAATATTCAAATTCCTTTGTTACAGGTTTTTATTATTATATCATTCATTTACCTTTATTATTTGAATCTCTTAGTGGCGTTTTTATCTACGGTCCTTTGGTTAATGACCCTCCCCCCAAATAAAATATGTAATATGTAACTTTTTTTAATAATTCTTGCAAATAAAAGCTAGAATTTTTTTTAAAAGGGAAATGATGAAGTTTTTGTTTAATTATTTTGCTTAAAACGGGACTGTCTTCTGCAAAAATGCGTTCAGCGGAAGGCCGTGTTTCAAATTGACCCTACAGTGTTTGTGTGTGTGGGAATATTAACTTTATAGCGGGGTGAATGTTTCTGTGCACATATATCTGCCGCAAGTTCCGCCAAAAAATCTTTAAAGTGAAATTCAAATTTATGGACTTTCATATTTTTGACATACGTATCGGTAGATACGTATAATTTACTACACTAACTCGAAAAGAAGAAATATATCGTACATACGTCAACTGAAAATTTCTTGAAGTTGATACCACGAATCGTATAAAAATATTAGGTAGTTAAATACGCATTCTCAGAAGTTAAATGAAATTCACGTTTATCCCTATTCACGCGACTTTTGTACCTATAGTAAAATATATAGTGAAGATGGTTTCTTCCAAGAAGCGTTAGGAAAATGATAATAAGCACCGAGAGAGATTGAAGTAAGCGTGGTAACGTATTCTTCAACATAATTTACCCACTGGCGGAATGTTGGAACAAAAGGTCACAATATACGTACGATACGTAACATTTGTGTTTATCGAAATACGTAGAGCAATTTATGTGTGTAAATAGAAGACATAAAAGCATTTTAATGTCTACACCCTATTGCTTTTAAAACGTTCGAAAAATAAGCAGAAATTGGATGTTTGAATCTTCCCTTTGAAAATAGGCATGCTTGCATGAGAATAAGTTGTGAAAAACATTAAATTAGATTTTATAAAAACACGGGGGAAAATTGACAATTTCTATGAAATTGTATATTTTTAGAAGCTAGAAAGTGGAAAGAAGTAGAATTTTGATTAAAACACAAGTTTCAAGAAAAAATATAATGTTAAATACACACTACAATATTGTTTTACCACACAGTGGCAAGATCAGGTGATGATTTGACAAATTACATCTTATAACTAGTATTTATACTCAGTGGCGGTTTTACTGTAGGTGCATTTGTTTAGTGAACCCCCTTAAAAATTGAACTACCTACACCTTATAATTTTATCCTTTTAATATTTATAATATAATTGATAATTATCGTATAATATAGGTACTACCTTTTTTTACCATTACCCTCATAGTTCATAATTACATACAAAACACCAACCCGTAACCCATAGAAAATATTTAAATTGTTGTCTTGTCGCTGACGAAATTACCTAACTTTTTCGGTTCAAGTTGGATCGTGAACATATCGCGAGAGCGGTACTCTGTGTGTTAAAAAGAGAGCAGTCGGACGCGTGAAATGGAAGATAAAATACACTCAACATACAGCGTTTAGGTGCAGTGAACGAAAAGCATGTGTACGCTGCGCCGGTGCGGGTATCCAACAGTCTGTTCAAGTCTGCTTTCGGTCGCCGCGGCCAACCAGGTGGAACTACATATAACACTCGAACAGTAAAAAATGTTTACGAAAACGCAGAACATTTAAAGGATGCCTGGAATGTATTATAGACTCTATAGGAAATGATTATCATATATATAACCAAGCTGAAATGTTACCGGGCTATTTAAACAATGACCATTTTAAAAATTGGTTTACTTTTTGGGTAAAATCATATGCCTCACTGTGAAATTCTTTTTGATGATTACATGTTCTTCATTTTGTGAACCCCCTTAAATGATGCATTTTCAATAGCTCTGCAAGAAGAGAAAATCTTAAGTTATACAAAAAATCAAAAATTTAGGCATAATTCTACCCCATTGTTTTGTAGCTATTGTAAAACGAACACACATAACACACAAAATTGTAGGAAAAAGAACCCTCCTACCAATCATAGACCAAATCCTAATCCTGTTCATTCATCCTACGACCCCAATAAATTTTGCAACTATTGCAAAAATAAAGGCCACGACATACAAGAATGTAGGAAAAGGCAGTATAGGAACCAATTTCGAACAAACCAAGTACAGAATAACCCAAAAATCAATCATTTAAACTTCGAACGATCCCTGGAAACGGATGCCCTTCCAGTGGATGCTCAAATCCAAGAGGCATTCAACAGCGCGTAACCATTATTCACAACGTAGATCAAAATCAAAAGACCATCACATTTAACTGTCCAAACTCTGAAAAAGCTTTAACCTTCCTCGTTGATACAGGAGCAACGATTTCTTTAATAAAACATAATTCTCTTATACCATCCAAAACATACTTGAAGAAAGACGACATCATATCAATTACAGGAATTAACCCTAATATTCCAATTACAACAATCGGCTCTACCCAACTCAACCTTTCTCAAAGGAACCTTAATTTATCTGCAAAAATCCACGTAATCAACGCAGCGAAAATCTCTACGCCCTTCGACGGCATTCTTGGCGACGATTTCTTACAAGCACAAAAAGCTGAGATAAATTACAGTACACAAACTATCAAAATTCAAGATCGAATTCTCCCATTCAATGGTAAGCAAGAAAAATCATCAGATGCACCAATCATTTCGTTAAAACCACGGAGCGAAACAGTTATCCAAATAAAAGTAACAAATGACGTAAGAGAACGCATCATCAAGAACACGTATATCGAAGAAGATGTAATTCTTCCTAACGCTCTGGTCACCGTCAACGAAGAACAGCTCGCCAATTGTACAATTATCAACGCAAAAAATTCAGAGGTCAACATCGAACAACCCAAGATGGAATTAGAAGAATTAGGAAATCTCTATCCGATGTACCACCTCCAAGCAACGAACGAGAAGAAACGAAATCAAATTCATCAGGACCGTCTCACCCTTCTTAATGAAAATCTAAGGCTAAGCCATCTCAACGAAGAAGAAAGAAAATCGTTATTGCCTATTTGTACAACATTTAACCACATATTTCATCTCCCAGGCGACCAACTGTCCTTCACCTCCGCAGTTCAACATGAAATACCTACCACTAGTAACGTACCAATCTTCAGTAAGACATACAGGTACCCAAAAATACATGAAAAAGAGGTCGACAAACAAATAAAAAAAATGTTAGAGCAAGACATCATCCAACCATCGACTTCACCATGGTCTTCACCTGTTTGGGTAGTTCCGAAGAAATCCGACGCTTCAGGGGAAAAGAAATGGAGGATCGTAGTTGACTACAGGAAGTTGAACGAGGTCACCGTTGGAGACGCCTATCAATTACCAATCATAGAAAGCATCCTGGATCAGCTGGGCCAATCAAAATATTTCACTACGCTGGACCTAGCATCCGGATTCCATCAGATAAAAATGTCCGAACAGGATAAACAAAAAACGGCGTTCACAACCCCTCTAGGCCACTACGAATATAATCGGATGCCATTCGGCCTAAAGAACGCTCCTGCAACATTCCAGAGGTTAATGAACAATGTTCTGGTAGGACTTCAAGGCATCAAATGCTTCGTCTACCTGGACGACATAGTAATCTATGGAAAATCCCTTCAGGATCATAATAACAAACTGATAGATATATTCAAACGCCTCGATGAAAACAATCTCAAATTACAGCCGGACAAATGTGAATTCCTCCGGAAGGAAGTAGCATACCTAGGCCACGTCATCTCCGATAGAGGAGTCGAACCAAATCCAGAAAAAATTGAAGCAATTAAAAGCATCAAAACCCCTAAAAATCCTAAAGATATAAAATCATTTCTAGGACTCGTAGGCTATTATCGGAAATTTATCCCGAATTTCTCCAAAACTGCCAAACCACTAACTAACCTACTAAAAAAGGAAGCCAACTTCCAATGGTCTACGGAATGTGCAACAGCATTCGACTCATTGAAAAATGCACTAACCCATGAACCTATACTACAATACCCAGACTTCCAGAAACCGTTCATTTTAACTACAGATGCCTCTAATGACGCAATAGGATCGGTACTATCTCAAGGTAAAATAGGATCAGACCTCCCAATCTCATATTATTCTAGAACTTTGAACAAAGCAGAACGGAATTATTCGACTACAGAGAAGGAACTCCTGGCAATAGTGGACTCCGTCAAACATTTTCGCCCATATTTATTTGGACAAAAATTCACGATTTGTTCGGACCACAAACCACTAACATGGCTCATGAATTGCAAGGACCCATCTAGTCGACTAGTTCGCTGGCGACTTAAACTGTTAGAATACGACTATGAGATACAATATAAACCAGGAAAATCAAATACTAATGCCGATTTCCTCAGCCGACAAGTCTGCCAAATCAATCCAGCGAAAGAATTAAATTTTCAGGACTTTCAAACCTACCATCAGCAGAATCTTAATATAAGAGCTCCTGCAAAGGATAAAACTGAGAAAACTAAAATAAAAAACTTGGTCATACCATTAGCATGTGATGGTTTATAAGGAAATCTTAATTGTAATTATGTGAAACAAAACTTCCCAAACACGGACCTGACAAGCCAAAACCTCGGAGAAGTCAGAACGCTGAGATTACCAGCCCAAACCATTTATTTAATCTATATTAAACAATTTACTAATGATTCCGCTAAGTACGAAGACTTATTTAATACCTTCATCAATTTAAAAATTATCCTCGATTTCAACAAAACAAAATCTTTTACCATCATTGACCCAACTATACAGAATCACCTAATACAACCAAATACCCTTGAAAGCCTTCTAGATTACGTTTTTCAAGGATTCGATTATAAAATCCTAGACAATGAACGGATCCACATACGAACTCCAGAGGAAATGGAGTTAGTTCTTATCGAAAATCACGATCATCCTATATCGGGACACCAAGGATTCCAAAGAACTTACGAAAGTATAAGAAATCGATACTATTGGGACAATATGAAAGATTACATTAAAGAATACATACAAAAATGTCGCATTTGCCAAGAAGCGAAAACTAATTTCAAACCCAATAAAAGTCCAATGCTCATCACAACAACTTCGCGAAAATTCTGCGAGCAGATAGCTATGGACATCGTGGGACCATTACCGGAAACAGAAAATGGCAATAGGTTCATCTTAACACTTCAGGATGACCTGACAAAATTTATACAAGCATTCGCAATACCAGAACACAATGCCAACATAGTCGCCATCCATTTTCTAAAATTCTGTACTCAATTCGGATTTCCAGAGTCTATATTATCAGATCAAGGCAAAGAATTTACATCAAATACATTCAAGGAATTCCATAAATTAATTTCAGTTAAACATAAGTTAGCGAGCCCCTACCATCCTCAAACGAACGGCTCTTTAGAACGAACGCATCTCACCCTAAAGGATTATTTCAAGTGCTACGTAAATAAAGACTATAATGATTGGGATCAATACCTAAATCTAGCAGTATATTCATATAATACACACACTCACAAATCTACCAACAAAACACCGTATGAATTGGTGTTTGGTCAACCTCCCAAAATCCCTAATTCATTAAACCATCCTAAACGAAAACCTAATTACTCAGACTTAGCACAAGAAATAACTACAAAATTACAAAAAATTAGAGAAGTAGCTAGAGAAAATCAATTATCAAACAAAGAAAAGTCAAAATAAAATTATGATGAAACACACAAAAACCAACATAATTTCAAAGAAAATGATTTAGTTCTAGTACGTAACTCTTTCGCGAAAAAGACAAACAAGAAACTCGCTAAAGAATTCATAGGACCATACAAAATCATTCAAGTACACGATAATAACACCGCATCCATTAAAATAACACATAATAAATCCAGAACTTACCATTTTAATTTACTGAAACCTTATGTTTCAGCAAAGAAACAAGAAACCGAAGATGAAAATTAGCACCTGTCCCCCTTTCATAATTATTCCCCTATTTCTCCCTCTTCTCCAAGCATATACAATCACACCAATAAATTCTTCAAGTGGAATTTTTTATAACCACCTCGGTAAAGCAAAAATTACAAATAAAAAATTTACCTTATTAACATTTATCAATATATCTCATATTGATGAACACGTTCAGACAATTAACTCGCTCTTTTTCAAATCACTAGGACTCTGCAATAAAATTACTTCAAAACATATTGACTTCCATTGCCAAAACCAGCTTCAATACATCAACACAAAACTCAAACTTATAAAAAGAGATTATAATATAATAGCCCATCAGGTATTAAGGAATCGCAAAAAGCGCGGCGTAATAGACGGCATTGGTGACGCTCTGAAATGGCTTTTCGGGACCCCAAATGCTGAAGATGCCCAATTCTATACTGACTCCATTAAAAGTTTAATCGGTAACCAAAAGCAAACCGAAACCTTAATGCAACAACAAGTTAGGATAGTACAATCAACTATATCTAATTTCAACAACTCATTACAAATCCTTAATCAAAATACTAAAGTCTTAAACGAAAATATAATTAAGTTCGATGAATTTATGTCACAAACAGTTTCTTTCGAAGAAAAACTCCTGATAGAGAATCAAATTAATCAACATATTATTACCCTTGTCGAAATGACGGACGAAGTCCAAAATATTCTTGGAAAATATATAGATGGACTTAGTTTAGTAAGTAAAGGTATCATAAGTTATAATATTCTTAACCCCGAAGACTTATATTTAGAATTAAAAGCAATTAGTGTTAGATTCAACCTACCATTAGAACCTACATTAAGAAATGCATTCATATACTTCAACCTCATGAAGACGAAGTCGTTTATAAAAGATAAATTATTAATAATTGCATTTGAAATACCCATCGATCTTTATGAATTATACCCGTTATTGTCGCCACATCAAAGTGATCCTTATCTGTTCTCCTATATCGAACCCTCTAAACCCTATATCCTATTATCCATCACGAGAACAGTATTCTCGGTGCTAAACAATCTACAGAACTGCCAAGAGTATACTCCCAACCAATGGCTATGCAAAGGAATCACCATCTCCAAACGCATCGACCAGCCAACCTGTGAGATCCAGCTGTTCTTCAAGCAAACGACCCGCATCCCTAAAAGCTGCCAGATCAAGCATGTCTACGCGGACGCCGAGCTTTGGCACAAAATCGCTAACAATAAATGGATCTATGTACTATCTAAATTGACAAGAATCAACATACTATGCAACCAAACTGATAATGAAGAAATACTCTCCGGCATTGGTACGTTGGAGATCGACTCAAGCTGCAAAGCATACACGGATCACACCATCCTTGAAGGTCAAACTACGTTAGAAACAATTAATATCACGAATAAAATTCCAACTACTGACATCACCGCAGATGACTGCTGTATCAAACTAAAAGAAAACATCACGCTCAAGTCTATACATCTGCAACCATTAACGTTGACAAACCTCGACTTCAATGAACTCAATTTCGCCCAACACAAGCTACACAAGTTCGATGACATCCTCCAACAGCAACTGAACAAACCCTTCTTAGTTGAACACTCCAATTGGTTCACCACGCTAATTTCAATTATTGGAAGCGTTTTAATCACAATTATACTCTACAACTTCTTCAAATGGATTGGCATGGTATCTCTCATCCGACGTTACCTATGCTGCATTAAAGAACCACATGACCCAGAAAGAAGAATGAAATCCATCTGCTGGCCCTGTATAAATATCTACAACCAATCTCACAACAACAAACACCCCGAAAATACCAAACTACAAATCGAAGCAAATGAAATCGTCAAGTACGACAGGGAATTGGAACGTCTCAACTATCCGAGTTATCAAGATTCACCCAGACCAACAGGAAGAAGATCAATCAGATCGAGCGAAGAAAAGAAAACCAACCAACTCAAATTACTAACACAATGATACCCATATTTAAATTTTGAATTATATTAAAAATCATTCAAAATTTTAAATTACCCCAGAGGTGTTGCATGCCCTAGATTTAGTAATATCATATAATAAATCAACCCTTTGACATTAATTACTACCCCCTCTACTATTTAGATAAGAACTTGTATAAAAGGGGATGTTCTAGCCCAAATAAGTTAGTCTAATTTTACCTCTTGACCTAGCTTAACGTGACGTGTAAATTAGTACTCAATAAAGACTTTTGTTTTCAAGGCGATTTAATTGATTGTTATTAATTATTCGTTAGTTGGCGAAAGTACAATTAGTTCATTTTCGAGGTGATATTAATCATTAGTCGGTGAACTGACATTCTCAGACTATTATTGTGTGAAAGTGATAATTAAGTGTTCATCACGAAGTGAGACGCTCATTACCAGTGGAATATTTAAAGCTCATCAACACCTTACAATAATAGTCAACCTATTAAGTGAAAGTGTGCACCAAATGATTGCAACAAGTGCATCAAGGTAATTATCAACGTAATTACATCACACCTTTCACTACGAGTCCGGAGTCTCAGTAAAACTGCCCTGGTGTCAGAAGAAACAACAAGGACATCTAATTATAGTTGGAGCCCCAGGTATCCAACAATATATAAACACCTGAATTACAGTTCTTCTGGGTTTTACATTTGTTGTTTAAGATATATTTAGGTACTTAACGAATTCCCTTTTTGTAAAGGCAATAAAATTAAATGAATATTGTCTTTAATTCTTTTTTCAATTTTTAAAGAAATTTTACCTAAATAAGAAATACAGTTGAATTTGGTAGGTACTATTTTTATTAACAAACTGGATAAATGATTTTCAATGTTTTTAATTGAAACTGTTTATTCAAAATATTATCCACTACAGTATGAGGAAAACCGTTTGGTGAAGTAGAACGGGTAATATTCTCACTTCTGCTGTACGCCAAATTAATATTGTACAGCTAATTAACTGTTGTTTCCCTTAAGATAATTAAAGTCCCGTTTTTGTTAAATACTTTAATATATAAAGGATCTTTCAAGGATGTTCACAAGATAAAATATGTACAACTTAACTACCTAACTTATCTAATTTAAGGATTTGAGAACCGTGAATGTAAAAAGAATTATTGTTGAATTGTAATGTTACCGTATTGAACTCTAGTTGTCAACTGCCCCTGGTCCTCAATAGTTTTAATGCTGTTGAAACAGATTGTATAGAAATAATAGTTCACAAACAAGTTATACAAGATCGGAATGCGGGTAGTAACAGCCATAATTGCCCTTCTGAGAAACATAACAATAGCAAGATACTGACTGTACGCATCCTAAACTAAAAATATGGAAAGTCCAACCCTAATGGGTTTTAAATGACATTATGGCAAACTATACCTGCAACTTGAACATTACAACTTTAAGAAGAATGATATTTTAAATAATGTTACTGGATGATACTGATAAAAATATTCTACTAAAATACCAAAAAAAAACTACAACTACACCTATTTGCATGAATTATGATAAAATTAACATAGCGACGGACCATGCCGCCCGCCATTGATCGCTTGTGATCAATTAAATGAAAGTCAATAAATGTATTATTCAATGGGAAGCACTGCCACTTTTTTTATTGAACGTTTATATTCACCACGATTAGTTTTTATCGACACAACCCTCACTACACCATCATCTCCAGGGTGAAGTTGAGTTATTCTGCCATAACCCAATGAAGCGGAGGTAAATTATCCTCTTTCAACAGGACCATTGATCCAACATCAATTGCCCTTGATGTCGGTTTATTCCATTTAGTTCTTGTTATCAATTCGTTAAGGTACTCCTTATGCCATCGATTCCAGAAATGTTGTTTAAGCTTTTGTAAGTGTTGCCAATTTGACAACATGTTACTTGGAGTAGTGGTCCAATCAATGTCCGGTATGTTTGTAAGCGAATCACTGATTAAAAAATGGCCAGGAGTCAAGGATGTCAGGTCGTTTGGGTCAGATGATAAGGGTGTCAGGGGACGCGAATTAAGAACAGCTTCGATCTCAATTACGTGCGTGTTGAATTCCTCGAATGTTAATAATGTATTGCCTACCGTTCGAAAAAAATGAGTTTTAAAAGACTACTGTTGTTTCCCACAATCCACCAAAATGAGGTGAATTGGGGGGATTAAAGTGCCACGTTATACCTTCATTTGCTAACCTGTTTCCCATGATAGTATTGTGTTTATCAGAATTTACAAAATTGTACAACTTCTTCAACTCGTTATTTGCACCGACAAAGTTTGTTCCATTATCAGAGTATATGTGTTTACTTTTTCCCCGTCTTGAAAAAAAGCGCCGTAACGCTGATAAAAACGCTTCAGTTGATAAGTCGCTAACAATTTCTAAGTGAATTGCCTTCGTAACGAAACATATAAATATTGAGACATAAACCTTGATTTTGTTACGATTGCGATATTTTCTTTCCTTGATGAAAAACGGACCACAGTAGTCAATGCCAGCAGTCGAGAAGGGTCGTGATTGTATGAGTCTAGACTTAGGTAGATTTCCCATAATGTAATTGTTTTTTGTATTTTTGAATCGAAAACATTTTATACATGAATGGACTACTCGTTTGGTTGTATTTTTTCCGTCTATTGGCCAATACTGAGCTCTAACTTCGAATAAAGTATTTTGAATTCCTGAATGAAATGACCGTTCGTGTGCCTGTTTAATTATCAAATCAGTTATATGATTATGCTTCGGCAATACCTTAGGATGTTTTGCATCAAATGTTAGTTCAGAATGTTTAAGCCTGCCTCCTACTCTAATTATTCCGTTGTTATCTAAAAATGGATTTAATGTCTTTAGAGCACTTTTTTGACTTACTGTATTGTGTTTTTTCAAATCGTTGATTTCATGATAAAAAGATTGGTTTTGAACTAATTTAATTATTATATCATTTGCATGTTGTAATTCACCTACTGTAAGGAATTTCGAAATTATTGTGTTAACGTTGAGACAATTACGGGTAAATCTAAAACAATATGCGATTACACGAACTAATTTTGATATAGATGAAAATTTGTTTAAAAGACTTGTATCGTGTGATAGCGAAATATTTAATACTGTTTGTTTTCGTTCTTCTAATAAGGGAATTGTTTGAATAGGTAAATTAGGCCAGTTATCTTGACCTTTGATTAACCATTCAGGACCAGTTGTCCACATGTGGTTGTCTAAAAAATCTGAAACTGACTGTCCACGCGAAATATAGTCTGCGGGATTTTCTTTTGAAGGAACATGTTTCCACTGAGAGAAACTAGTAATAGATCTTATTTGTGATACCCTATTAGCGACAAATGTTTTTAAAACGTTGGGCTGTGTATTTATCCAATTAAGAGTGATCGTGGAATCTGACCAAAAGAATATTTCATTGAATGTAATAGGCAAGGCTGATAAAACTACTTTGTATAATTTTGCTAAAAGTAATGCTGCACAGAGTTCTAGTCGCGGAATGGTAATTTTTGAATTTAATGGAGATACCTTGCTTTTAGAGCACACTAATTGTGTAAAACATTTACCATTGGCATCTACCGATCGTATATACAGGACAGCACCATATGCGGATTCACTAGCATCACAAAATCCATGTAATTGTATGTTTACAGTGTTTTTTAATGTTAAGCATCTTTCAAATGAAAGTTCGTTTAGAAGATGTAATTTGTTTCTGTAGGCTATCCATTGGGAGTGAATGGCAACTGGCACAGCTTCATCCCAGCCGACCTTTAACTGCCACAATTTTTGAACTAGTAATTTTGCTTTAACTATAACAGGGCCTAACAATCCTAACGGGTCAAAAAGCTTAGCGATGTTTGAAAATATAGTTCTTTTGGTAATTTTTTCTGAGGTAACTGAATTCATGTCTAATGAAATTAATAACGTGTCCTTATTAGGATTCCACTGAATCCCTAATGTTTTAATATGCTGTGTTGTATCCTTGAATAACTCTAAGTTTGTTAATGAATCGGGTAACGAATCTACTAATTGTGGCTCGTTAGATGACCATTTTCGTAATGTGAAACCTCCTAGACTTAATAAATGATTGATATCATCACGAAGTTTGATTGTATTTGCAACAGTGTTACTTCCAGTTAGCAAATCATCAACATAAAAATCGCGTTTTACAATTTGTGATGCTAATGGATACCGTTCTTGTTCATCCTCTGCAAGTTTTTGTAATGTACGAATAGCTAGATATGGTGCAGAAGTTGTACCGTAAGTGACGGTGTTTAGTTGATAAATTTTAATTGGTTTAGTTACATTTTCGCGCCACAGAATTTTTTGATAATTGCGATCTTCTTGCTCAATTAAAACCTGCCGATACATTTTTTCTATATCGGCCACTAAAACATAAATGTGAATTCGAAAGCGAAGAAGTATAGAAAACATATCTTCCTGTATAGTCGGACCTACGTTTAGGGTGTCGTTTAGCGAAATACCGGTGCTAGATTTAGCCGATCCGTCGAACACGACTCGAACCTTGGTTGTTGAACTGTGTTCCTTAATTACCGCATGATGTGGAAGATAATAGCTATTCTTATCATTATTTCCCGAAACTTCAGACATGTGATTCAAATTTTCGTATTCTTTCATAAATTGTACGTATTGATTTTGGAGTTCTAAATTGGTTTGTAATTTTCGTTCCAATGCTTGAAAACGTTTTAATGCGACTGTGTATGAATCTCCGAGTTGACCTTTCTGTTCGTTAAACGGTAATTTAACAATATATCTGCCGTCTTCGTTACGTGAAACATTGTCTAAAAAATGTTGCTCTACCTTGACTTCTTCTTTTGAGAAAAATTTCGTTTCTGGAGTTTCCTCGATTTCCCAAAATTTCGACAATTCAGTATTTACCGAGTTTATTGCAATATTGCATGAAACATTACGAATACGTGTATTTTTATCACAAATTTTGCCTGCAATAATCCAGCCAAATCTGGTTTTTTGCAAAACAGCTGATTGGTTTGGAATGTTAATCTGACCTACGCATAAAATATTATAGAACAATTCAGCGCCTAAAAGAGCATCAATTTCTGATGTTTTATAAAATGTAGGATCCGCCAAAGGTAAATTGTTTGGTATATTTAATTGAGTAAGAGTCATTTGTTGTGATGGTAACGCATTTGTAATGCTGGGTACAATTAAAAGTGATATATCTGCCTCATAATTGCCTTGTTTAGAAGAAATCTTAGTTGAAACTGCGTATTTAATATTTGTTTCTAATTGATTTAAGGCGGTAACTGGAATATTAACTGAGTTGCGCTTTAATTGAAGTAAATCAGCAAATTTATCGGTAATGAAATGAGCCTGTGCTCCTCCATCTAACACTACGCGTGCTATTTGTTTTTTGTTGTTTTTATCGAAAAACACTACTTGTGCAGTGGCTAGCAATACTTGACTTGAATAATTTGATTGCAAATTGTTGACTGATATTGAAGGTTGGGATTCTGTAACGTTTTGAGTGTCCGGGTGCAACAAACTATTATGTTTTTTAGGGCATTTTTTACAAGGTCCGCACACACATGCGGTTGTACTATGTCCCTTACGCAAACAATTAAAACAAAGTTTTTCTCTTTTTACTGCTTCTATTCTTTCAGGTAAAGTTAATCTCAAAAACCTTTCGCACTTGAAAATTTTATGTGAATTGTTACAAAAATTACAATGATCCTTTTTTTGTTGCGTAATAGTTAAAATATTCCGTTTATTTGAATTCGTATTGACCCTTTGATGAAGTTGTGAATTAGAAGCCTTGATTAGTTCATTATTACTATTTCTTGTACTTGTTGATTCTAAAATTTGACAACGCGCTTTTAAGAACTCTAAAAATTGTGTGAAAGATGGTTTTTCTTTGGGTTTTACTGATTTTTCCCATTCTTGATGGGTCGCTCTGTCAAGTTTCTCGGCCATGAAAACTATTAAAAGTGAATTCCACGAATCGACTGGTTCTCCTAACGCTGTTAATGCTCTAATGTGTATGTTAATATTATCTAATAATTGTCTAAGACTTGTTGCACTTTCTCGCGTACATATTGGCTGTTTAAAAAGATCTTTGATATGTTTTTCGATGATAATTCGTTTATCATCATATCTATCAATTAAAGATTCCCATGCAATTATATAGTTGCTATCTGTAGTTGCTAAAGACTGTATGACTGCTGCGGCATCGCCCTTCAAACAAGCGCGTAAATAATGCAATTTTTCTATATTAGAAATGTGTGATTTGTTATGAACCATTGACTGAAATGTATCATAAAAGCACATCCACGTATCATATGATCCGTTAAAAGAAGGCAAATCAATTTTAGGAAGACGCACGTTGTTAGAATTAGCGTTTCCTATTGTATTAGATATATCAGAATTAACGTTGTCGGTCGAAATAACTGAAGAAGTTGTACTATTTGTTTTAAGAAATTTTCGTGCTGATCTTATTACCGAATAATATATCTCCTCAAACTCGTCCTGATATTTTTCATGCTCTGGTTTGTTTTCTAATAAAATGATTTCAACATGAATATCGTTAAAATTATCTAAACACTTGTCAATTTTATTTAAACGAGCTGCAATTTCGTCAAAATCGTTCTCTGGATGAGCTGATGTAAGAAACTTAGAGAAAATTGTTAATTGCCTTTTTAGAGCTGCACGTTTTAATTTCAACCTATTAAGGGATTCTGATTGTTCTGGACCCTTTGTCTGAGGCATATTGAAGCTATTCTTAATTCGATTGAAAATGGAAATGTGTATGGAAATGGATAAAACAGTGATTGCCACAAACTTACGTACTTTTTTCTTCGGTAATTAATCGGTAGCTGATGACCAGGAGTTTCGTGAATCGAACGGGTCCACGTGGAGGATGAATGGGCTCAATGTCTCGTACAACGGAACACGCCTCTGAATGTTGATGAATCTGGATGCCTGGATGACTCTGGATGCCTGATGTATTGCGTATTTGGTTCTCAAATGAAGTCGTATATTGATTTGTCACTTGACCGTATATTTAACTGCACTCGAATGTTTGTCTCTATTTTACTTGTGAACCGACCGAATGTATGAATTGCTGCTGTATCCGGCTCGAAGGACCAAAAAATGGTGAAGTAGAACGGGTAATATTCTCACTTCTGCTGTACGCCAAATTAATATTGTACAGCTAATTAACTGTTGTTTCCCTTAAGATAATTAAAGTCCCGTTTTTGTTAAATACTTTAATATATAAAGGATCTTTCAAGGATGTTCACAAGATAAAATATGTACAACTTAACTACCTAACTTATCTAATTTAAGGATTTGAGAACCGTGAATGTAAAAAGAATTATTGTTGAATTGTAATGTTACCGTATTGAACTCTAGTTGTCAACTGCCCCTGGTCCTCAATAGTTTTAATGCTGTTGAAACAGATTGTATAGAAATAATAGTTCACAAACAAGTTATACAAGATCGGAATGCGGGTAGTAACAGCCATAATTGCCCTTCTGAGAAACATAACAATAGCAAGATACTGACTGTACGCATCCTAAACTAAAAATATGGAAAGTCCAACCCTAATGGGTTTTAAATGACATTATGGCAAACTATACCTGCAACTTGAACATTACAACTTTAAGAAGAATGATATTTTAAATAATGTTACTGGATGATACTGATAAAAATATTCTACTAAAATACCAAAAAAAAACTACAACTACACCTATTTGCATGAATTATGATAAAATTAACATAGCGACGGACCACCGTTGTTGATTGCAATAGTGTAAATTCTATCTAGTTTTGCTTTATAATGTTCTTGTGATAGTTGAACCTTTAAAAGAATATGTATAAATGAGTTAAACGCAGCTAATTTGTGGGAAATGGGGTGAATTTGCTTCACTTCAAACCTAATTGTGATCTAAATAATCTGTTGTTATTTCTCCCTAAATTATTGTTAATTTGTTCTTTGGCCTAGGTACCAAAATTGGTGGGTAAGGTGGCGCAGCAGATTACAAAAAAATACAAAACTTTTGGCATATGAAAAACTTTCAGATGATTTTTATTTCGACGAAACTTGGTGAATTATTAACCACAGAGAGCTCTAATTACAGCTTGATTACTCTAAGATGAGCTCTGAAGATTTTACAGTCGGTGTAGAAGAAAGAAAGAGAACGCATTTGGAGGAAGAAAGATACAATCAACGCTCGACAAATTACGAAAAATAAATATACTAGTTTTAAGACAGGGGTGCTTGATGTCTCCTCTCCGGTAGTCATTAATTTAGTTTATACCTGAATCTCCCGATACTATTATGTACCCAAAATTATTATACATAGATAACCTTTCAGTAATGAAACGTGTTAATATCGTAGCATTTTGCACACTATATTGACAGCTTTTATATTCTTTAAAAGATAATAATTATATAAAATATTTCGACCATTTTTAAATGAATAGTCGGGCGATTTAGTATGCGCCCTGACAAGTACTCTGCTTCAAACCAAGCATGCAAATGCATCTCTGTGGCTATCGCCAGCAAGGCGTTACCTTTTGCCATTGCGCATCTTAAGAACTAGTAATCCCTGAAACCATCCTAGAGTAATTTAAAGTTAAATAGTTACAAAAAGATAATCTCCCATGTTATATTTTTTTGGTAAAACTGCCGTAAGGGGTTAATTTTTGATTGAAGTATCAACTATAGATACCTAGTTCCTCTAATATCCCCTATATTTATATCCACCTTGAAATTTTATAGACCAAAAAAGAAATTGCACATTAAAATAAATCTGTGCCATGTTTCCTACTAGCCGGATTTAGGGTCTCTACAAATGAGCAGATTAAGGTAAGATCTACTGTTCATATCCTCCCAAATAAAACGCCGTCACGTGATGTAATAATAAGAACTTCAACGTTGTTGTCACATCTGAAAGGTTCGTGAACGCCAAAACGGGGCAGACTTCTCGTTTATTTTTCTTTTTATTTCCCTTTAATGTTTATTTTATAGCGAGTAACTTTCGTCTGCCCTTTTTCTGATTACATTTTCCGTAATCTCTCCTGGACCGTTCGTTTCAGTAATGACGGTTATTGATGATTGATGAGGAAGATGTAAATTTTAAAAGCATCAATAAACGTGACAAATTAATTTATTGAGTTATGAAGACACCTAAAATCGATTATGTGTTTAAGAACAAACTTTAATAATTGTTACACTTCCTAAAACGTTTAACGATAAAAATAAAAATAATACCAATAGCTGCTCTTTTCCCATTACAATTGTTTAATGGTTTCTTTAGGTGGAGCAAATAATAAATAGTAGGTACATGGAAACTGCGTACAATGTTTGTACATAAATGATGTGATGATCATATGGCAAACAGCTAGCAGTGGTATAACATAACCTCTGGGGGGGAGGGGGCAATGAATTGGAAGTTGCATTCAAAAATTGTCGAATCCGTTATTTTACCGCCCTAGAATTTTGAAGTTAAAGCAAAAAAACTATCAATTTAATTTGGGTTGTAAATTTCCCTGCTGAATAGATACCACCAGACATAATGGGGCTTTCCATACTGCAAACTCTTTATATATTTTGTAACCCCAGTTAAAAAACTTAAATTATTCTACTTACCATGTCTTTTCGACTTGATGAAGACCTAATGTATGAGATAGTTTCATCTTCGTGTGGTTTGTGCTTCTAATAAGTGCAGATTATACATTAAAGAGCAACGACCACTCACTCATGGTTGTAGTGATAAATAGCCCTTGGTCTGCACTTACAAGTAAGGAAGTTTGATTACGGTGGGTATTCTAACATACATTGTACTATTCATATAAACTCTAGAGTGTGCTGAAAGGTGTCAACTGCTTTTGTAAGTGACAGTATTGAATCCTGATCTTAGAATTTTCTCAATGTTCTAAAATCTGCTGGAATGTTTCAGATTTTTCGAGAATGTTCAAAAATTAAATTAAAATATCCCATAAATAAACTAAAAGAATATTTTATAGCATTTCAGAACGATTTGGAAATATAAATAAATAAATAATATTTTGAATCATAGTTTTAGGGAATGATCTAAAATGACTAGAATGTTCCAGAATATTCAAAAAGATCAGTAAATGTTTCATAACGTTACAGACTGATCTAAAATTTTTAAGTATGATCTGGAATTTTCTCGATTTTCGGGAATGATTCGGAATGAAACGTTACAGAATGTTTTGAATCACTCAAAGTAAAATTTATTCTTTGGAATGTTCGAGAACCTCCAAGTTTTTCCGGAAATGATCTAGAATGTTCTAAAATAATAATTTATAGTATCCTAAAACGTTTGAAAATATTTTCAAACGTTACAAAATATTATATAATGAACCAGAACGTTTTAGATTTTTATTGAATATTTTTTATTAAACGTTTCAATTATTAAAATACATAATTATAATATTTCAGTCTTATGACATATTAATTGAATGAAAACCATCAGCGTTGTCAATTTCGAAAAAGTGTTTTAAACTTTCACCAATTCATATTTTCGAATCTGCTATAATGAGAGCTATATTTTTTTTTATATGTTAAAATCTACATATGAGTCACAATATAGCATCTTTATTGTTTTGGGAAAATGGTTACTAATTTTTTTAATTAATCTGTGTAGTTTTAAAGTAAATAAATAAAATAAAGACATTTTTCGAAGGGTCTGTTTTATAGTACCTCATAACCAAATGGAATCTAGGAAAAAACTCCCCGGGAGAAAAACCCCTCGAATAAAAGCCCAGGAAAAAATACCCCCGAAAAAAAACCTCGTTGAAAGAAAATGTCCTCAAAATCGTTATTATTTTGTTGAAACATTTAAAAACGTTCACCTAATTTTTTTTTTCAAAAAATAATTAGCAAAATAATTAGTCTTAATGAGTTGATATATGATGTTTGCAGTATGTGTGTAAGTTTTATTTACCCTTGTTGCTCATTATTGCAATATAATCCTCATATGGATTTTACGCCTTCATTAACTACTTTTGTACAACGATTAAGAGTAGGGTACAGATGTCCAATATATTAAAATATTGTGTTTGCCTACAAATTTAAAAACCTCATGGTGCGGGGTGAAAACCCAACTAATATGTATTCATAATTCTCATCAAACTTTGTTTGGACCAAAATTACTTTCAATTCTAATATGAATTTGGGCTCCGGCTACGGGGTAAATAATTTTTTTACATATAAGCAAAATTTCCAAATTGCAATTGCATTTTAATTGTAAGTTGGCTTTATTTGATGACTCATATAGTTAGAACCCAATTACAAAACAACAAGATATGAAGTAATGCTTATGCCCCAAACAAAATTACCTTATTTTTTTCTGTAACTATTATGATTGTTAAATTTAGCATGTACGCTAATGGAGTAGTATTTTCCGGGCTGATTGGCCGTGGTCCATTATTTTGGAGATTTCTAGACGTTTCGTCTCCAACTGCCGGAGACATCATCAGTAGATACCTTGAAAAGAGCAAATAATGGACCACGGCCAATTAACCCGGAAAGTACTACTCCATTAATTGACGCCGGCCGTGAAAGCCTAAACTCTACATTTAGTAGGTATCTACAGTTTGTACCTATAATTGCAATTTATCTAGAACCACGGAAGTTTTTATCGTAGGGGGCATTTTTTTCCGAAATGAGCAAAACCTGTCTTGTACTTGCAATTTTTTCTTGTGGCAAATTTTGGAATATGAACAGTAATATTTGTTCAAATATTAAATGTGTCGTTTATTATTAATACGGAAAATCCAATAGTAGCAGGCTAATATCGATTGTGTATTTTATACGTATTTCCTTTTTTACCATATACCTACCTATCTTATAATATTCTGCGGAAATTCTTGGAAATTATTACCTCTTCGAAGTAGTTGCATATTTAGGTATGTATAACCAACATTGTAGCTAATTGTATTAAAAACATTCCATTTTACTGATGAAATTACACAAGAAGGTCGCACTTTAACCTTGTTTATTGGAAGGAAAAAAGCTTGCAATTTTTGGAGGACTTGGTTTTTATAACGATGGAATTTTGTAATGGCTCCAAAAATATTAAAACCCTCATCAAATGACTCTTACTCTTATTAATGGGAATATTTTAGTTGAATATTTGCCTGTTTTTGTTCTCTTTGGCAATGAATTACTCATTTTCTAAAATGATTTCCGAAAGGAGTCGCTATAACATTTTTAACGAATAAGGAAAGTACCTTGTTTAAAATAAATTGGTTCCTCTTAATTAAAAGTCAACCCGGTAGGTGCTGCTTCTTGCGCCTAGTTCTTGAACTAAAAGAAAAATCAACATATGGCTGATTATGCGCTAATTCTTGATCTGAGATGATTATATTTAAGTGTAGGTAACTACTTATAGGTAAGTAAATATTAAATGAATAAATATCAAATTTAATCTTTTATTTACTTTATTACAAAATCTTGACAGTTAATATAAATTATGCAAAGGTTGGTTGCTATTTATAACAAAACTTTCAATATTTCGTAATTTTAGGCCTAGCTAATATAGTTTTAGACAAACGAGACTGATAGTGTTACAAAATTGAATTTTTGGGGTGCAGAACCCTAAAACAAGACCTCAATTTATATTGAATAAAAAGTTTGGTTTAATTAAACCTTTAAATCTACTTTAATAATCACGTTATATGACAAACTTAGAAAACCTATTTAAAGATGCATTTCTTTACAAAATAGACTTGCAATAAAATGTTTTTAAACATTTACTAAACCAATAAAGACCATTAAGTTTAAAAAATCGCACGCCTTTTTAAATAAGTAGCTAATACTAGAAATTTCGCTAGGTACAATTTTTTACATGTTTCTTAACCCTCAGCGTACTAAATTTAAAATATAAAAATATTTTCCATTTTGATAACAGACACAGTATATAGTTGTTTCAATTTGCACAAGTTATGTTGTTCCTTTTTTATTAAAGAAAAAACAAACTGGAACCAATAATATCTACAAAAATCTCATATGGAGCGTTTGGACGATAATAATAAATCGTGTATGCTTATATGTAGGTACATATTCAGTTCGAAATTGAGGTACAATTAGAGAATCCGTTAATTATCCAATAACCGCAGTGCAATTCGATTCTCGTTGCGGTTTGGTCTTTTAGATGCCAATCCGTTCTCATTATTGGCTTTTCGCTTTACACGAACTTTAGTTTTAACAACTACCTAATTACTTTTGCTAATTAACGAATTAAAATACCAAATAAAACGTGTTCAATATATTTAAAATGCAGTCATCACAAAGGATAATTATGTAGCTAACGACAAAAATAACAATGGGAGAATAAAATCATAGGGGTGAAATTCTTGATTTGTCTCCTTCCCTGGTAACCAATACGTCGAGAAAGGCTAGATGTTGGTCCTTTTCAACTTCCATGGTGAACTGAATGTTCGGATGGATGCTGTTCAAATGTTGTAGGAATTTGTAGAGTTGTTTTCGACCGTGACTCCAAACAACGAATGTGTCATCGACATACCGAAACCATTTAGTTGGTTTAAGAGAAAATGAGGCAAGAGCCTGTTCTTCGAACTTTTCCATGTAGAAATTAGCAATCACAGGACTTAGCGGGCTTCCCATGGCAACTCCGTCCAATTGTTCATAGAAACAACTGGAAAGTAGCTGGTTGTTAGACAATGTTGGAAGAGACTGGTGAGGTCAGGGGTAAATATGTTGCTGATGTGTGCTAGAGCTTCTTTTACCGGACCAACATCAAAACTAACCAAAAGATCTTTTGGCTGTAATCGAATATCCTTGATTTTTCCCACGAAGTGAGTGGAGTTTTTAACGTAAGGGAGTCTGTCCGATGTGGGGTTGAAGAAGAGAGCTCAAATATTTAGCTAGGTGGTAGGTGGGAGAACTGATGGCACTAACAATTGGTCGTAAGGGTACATTGGTTTTATGGATTTTGGGTAACCCGTATAGACGAGGTGCTAGGGCTTAGCTTCTGCATATATCCCGTTGTACTTTAGAGGGAATAGAGGATGCTTTAATTAGTTGATTGGTTTTACGAAGGATTTTTGAAGTGAGATCTCTAGTTTGTTTGTTGTAAGTTGTCTCATTCAGGAGGTCTAAGATCTTGGTTTTGTTATCTCTGGCATTCATGATGACAGTCGAGTTGCCTTTATCTGCCGCCATTGCCAATATTTTAGCTATTGAGCATCCGATGGCGTTGCAAGTTAAACCGGGTTAAGACGGGGGGTTCAGGTTTAAAAAAATTTTTAAAATCATTGCGTGTTATTGTTTGAGGTGGACCTGAAAATTTTTTACCCAGATGAGTAATTCTTTTATACAAGGTTTCTTTGAAGTGCATATTGAAATATTTTTATGTGTACGTGAACGTTAACGGATTAAGGTTATGTGTACGGCGTTCTGTGTGCCGGTGCATACGTACTCAATTTTAAAATCAGATGGGCATCTCTCCCGGATTATTGGGAGAGATGCACAAGGCACACTCGGGTGAGATGCCCTATGGGTTGTGAGTTATAAATTTATAAATTAGGAAGACAAATTGACACTTCTCCTTCTACATCAACTAATCAGTAGCACAATATTTACAGAACAACGGTAGCAAGCCCACAACCATCCACTTCAGGTCTGAATGATCAGATTACTCCAGGTAAAGTACATCCATTTAATTTAATCAACTTTTTGCTGAAATAATTGGCGATCACATCATCAGGTAAAGCACTCGACCAAGAGTGCCCCGTTCCCAAAGCCGTAGAAGTCGTCAGGAAGTAGGCCAAGAGGTTACATGGAATCTTAACTAACGGAGAAAAATTACCAAAGCACGCGGGAAGCTCAGTGAGAATACTCTCACGAAAAATCAGAAAAGTACTAAAACAGAAAAAAAATTTAACGTCAAAGATAAACCACGACACGTTTGATAGACAAAGCAACGATCTACATCATCTAGTGACACTTCAGAATCCAGTATTTTGTTATAAGATTCTACTGACGACGACTGCTTTGGTGGTGAAACAAGCGAAAGTGTTGGATGCGGTGAAGAATATCTAAAAACTACCAAATAAGATTACTGGATTCGATGCATACATTTAGGTTTAGAGGCCGGCGCGACTGCGTAGTTCCCTCCTTTTGCTAGGACCAGGGTTTCGTTGTTGATGAGAGCTTTGTCACTGAGGTTTATAACCGTACGGGATATATTCTGGGTTGGCTTAGGAATGGTTTCCTGATTTCTTGATTTTCATGAATTATTGTTTCTTGTCTTAATTCAGGATAAAATTAAGAAAATGGACACCGATGTAAACATCGATTTAAGAATCACGTCGAGATTCGAGAACCTCCTAGATCAAGAAGATTATATCAAGAGGCTCAGCATTTCTATGAAATTTAAAAAAAGCCTTAGCTTCATTATTTTTCCCGTCCAGTCAAATTCTCCGTCGTCGACATAGCCGCGCCTCTGAAACAAATCGCTGAACAATTTGCGAAGATATTCGTAGTCGGGCGTTTCAAAGAAATCTAATCTTCGAACGTAACGAAGATACTGAACCATTTCTTCAGCTTGGCCTTCACACAGCACATCGATCGGTGTCGCACGTTTTGTATCACCTATTTTTTGGTATCTATCCTTTAAAGTATCAGCCTTCAGTCCTTGCCAAGGAAGGGAGCCACTTAAAAAGTACATAAACATATGTCCTAGTGCTTTTAGGTCGTCTCTTCTTGATTGCTCCTTTACCAAATGAGTCTTAATAGACATATATCTAGCAGTTCCGGCCAACGACTTATGCTCTCTGTATGGTATATGTTTGTTAGTTTCTATTTCTATATATTCTTTTGCTAGTCCAAATTCTATAATATGGATAATTTTTTCACGTTTTGGACTAGCACGGACAAACTCAATACGATGTAGCAATTGTAAGGCAATCATTAGGACTGCTTTTAAAGAAAAGCGACGTTCACCACAAATCAAAAAGGTCTTCAAGGCTTGGGCCAAGTAATTCCATAACCAAAGCGTTATATTTTCCACAAGGCCCAAAGTAGTACACATCAGGAATTCCCTCATGTGAGCTAAGAAGTTTGTAAAAACGGTATTCTAAATGGAGCTGAGGTGCTTTGGATTTAATGGGTTCCATTTTAATAGCTACATGTTCATTGTTATATAAATTTTTGCTTAAGCGTAGCTCTCCAAAGTTACCACAGCCAATTTTTTTACCTACACGAAAATTAGGACCAACCATTAAGACTCCAGAGCTTGAATTAACGGAATGCCTAGAAGAATGACTTTCTCCTGTACCTCGTTCCCGATCGCGTTCACGATCCTTATCTGTATCATATCGCCTGTAAGTCTTTTAATTCTGATCCATTTTTAACTGAATACAAATGAAGGGGCTCAACTATGCTGAAATAATTATATCTATTGGTTTCGTCCAGCACGTTCACAAATAATTTTGAGTACTTAAGGGTGCAGCGCCAACTAATTTAGTAATAACTTTTGTAGAAAAGTTGTTGTTCGCATGTTACATATCACATTTTATTCAAGGTATCACAGTACTTTCGTTTTCTGTGCATATCTCACACAAGCACTTTTTTTGATAAAAGTTAACTAAAAGTCTATTTTAAAGCAGTTTATAAATACCTAATTCCATATTTCATTTCTATAATCCCTAGTTGGCAAGTGGACGCCATCATTAAAACGATACCAGGTCAACGTCATTTTCTCAGATAAACAATAATCAACTCCTAAACTGCACATAAAATGCTAACCGGAACCCATAACGTAAAAACTGAAAATTTGAGACTTTAAAATATAAGCACACACAAATATTTATGTGACTTCATGCACTTTTCTTACTATACACTAAGGCTTAAGTTTCTTTTGTATTAAAACGTAAAACGTTTACTTCACACTCTAGTCTAGACATGCTCACGTAAAATAATTAATGTTTTAGGTTCTAAATGATTACTAATATTCACCTATAAGTAGGCAAGTGTCATGCACCACGCCAGATTTTTGTAATTAACAATATTGTTTGTTTAAATATTAAAGTTTACAGTATTCCTTTGAATAAAATAAAAAAAAAAAAGAAAATAAAATTGCTTTTTTGTTTCACAATTGTTTCGGTTGATTTAAGCCTTTTTCAAGAGAGTACAACTAGGGGTTGTCGGTTTTTAAAAACCGTTTTTTTTTTTGAAAAAATTTGAATAATATGAAATTGAAATTCGAAAACCGGTTTTTTAGTAGAAAATATCGGTTTTCAATGTATGAATAACACTTAAAAAAAATTTGAATAATATGGTTATTATAAAAATATGAAAATACATTGTTTTCATTTATTCGAACCCTTTGCTGAATAACTTGTTTCACTATTATAAAAATATTTACATCCTTATATGTGAAAATTATACATAAACAACGAATAATTGTTTTTAAAGTTATTTAATCCTGGTCAACTATTATTTCTTTGTTCTACTAAATTGCATAAAAAAAAATTTTTCTATCAATAAAATTGAACAGTAAATAATTTCAGTCAAAAACTGCTTTTAATCACTTTAAATTTTCTGTTAAAATTTTTTGTTCGAATTACAGAATATTCGAGCAAAAATTTTTTTTATAAAAATTCGAAACCGGTTAAAACCGGTTTTCTGGAAAAATTACTATTCGAAAACCGGTTTTCTAAAATGTCGGTTTTTGTATAAACTCTTAAGTACAACTATTACATTTGTTCACTTGTCTTAAATACTGCTTAAAATGCAGTAATTGTGCCGCATGTTATATAGGTCAAACGAGCAGAAATCTAAGAACTAGATTTGAAGAACATAAAAAGTAATTTTTAAACAAATTTATAATACAGGCATGAACTTTAATCACTTATAAATATTGATAATATTAATCTACTCATTTTGAAAATAAAGAAAAAGGACAGATGAAAATACAAAAACCCATTTTTAAAACGACTAGTTAGAATTCCAAAACAACTTAATAATACACAACAACATAAATGTACATAGTATTATTTGTACTATCTTGAAAAAGGCTTAAATCATCCGAAACAATTTTAGAGAAATAAATAGATCCTGTGTGTTTTATTATTTCTAAAATGTTTCACAGGAAGCCAACTGCAAACACGAATTAACTTATTCTTATAAAGCATAACATACGTATGCCCCTATCTGTCTCAAGAAGTAACGAGACTCTTGAATCCAGACAAGAACTTATGATAATCAACAAAAGTTACTTTATTCGTATCGATTTGCAAGTCGACAAGAACTAGAATCTTATCTTAGTGAACTCTTGAACGACATTTTTTTTTTTTAAAAGCCATTCTAATTGAATTACTGTGTTGGTGAGAACCTATAACTTCAAAATCCTGGTTCACATCGGTATAGTCTAAATTTAAACATTAAAATATGTATCTATGCAAAACAAAAACAATTTTGATTATTGCAGACAAAAGCAAAATTCGAAGGTATTTCTAAGAAGAAAATCAAGACGATTATAGCTTTTAAATCCGATTTTGCATATCACAAATACTAGGGTTGTTACAGGTTCACAATATGTTATTTTCGAAATGTATTTATTTTAAAACATCCCTTGTCAACTTTGAAAACTAAAAATAGATAAAAAAGTTTGTTTTACTCGTATTTCGAACTGCAACATCGATTCATCTAATTATGTAAGATAAATCTGATTACAACTTTACAGAAAGTTTATCTTTTATGTCAAGGATAATATTGAGATTTAGTATTTTTGGTAAAGTTCAAAAGTTTCTGGTATATGTTGTGCCATTAAAATCAATTTTATGGCGTTTATGAAATTCCCAATATTCAAACGAGAAAGCTTATAAATTTGTTTTTAGTGACTCTACGTAACAGGCAAAGTAAAGTGCCTGTAAATTTTATTATTGGATGTTATTTAAAAATTCAATTTGTCCCCTACGCGTTGTTTATTTCTAGTTGTACGCCTAAAATGTCAATACTAATAAAAAAGTAAGTACTCGTTCAGAACACTTCTTTAGGGAATACATAAATGCAATTTAAGTGGGAACAGGACTAAACTACAGTAGAAATTTTTCAGTGAATAAAGTATGGTAGTCAATTTAGTTTAATAGTAGCCGCAATTATGTCTTTGGGTACTCTAAGATCAAAACTGAAATTGATTTAATCATTGGTAATATTAAGTACTTCACCATACCACATTTTTAATAATTAGAGCAAGCAGCCCGAAAACATTGCAAGGCATTGCGTTGTGTGAACTCTTCTAAATGTTATCAATGTCTTACGAGAATTTTCCGTTGAAGTAATAAAAAATAATTCCACACAGCGAGATCCGGCGGAGAGAACGGATGATAGCTTATGTCCAATCATGTTTTATTGAAGAAATCTGAATTTTTAGTGCTATATGCACTCTGGTTAGTTCTTTTGATGAAGCTCTTCGAATTAGTTTTCGAACATTCAATATCAACAGTATCTGCAATCTTCAACCAAACGTCATACTAGTAAGCTTCGACGTAACATCTCTGGTTACAAAAGTACCAGTAGATGAGGCACTTGAGGAACTACACCGAAGACTTATCGCAGCGAACAAGGACCAGAAATTGGCAGAACTGGGAACTGGGATCACCGTTATTACTGACATCTTCATGGAAGCCTTCGAGAAGAAAGCCCTGGATTCAGCACTTCAGCACTAAAACCTAAGCATTGATTTCGGTATGTGGACAATATATTCATCATCTGGCCACACAGAACGAATGTTTTAGAGGAATTTCTACATTACATCAATGGAGTTTATGTCAACATCAACTTCACCATGGAGATGGAAAAAGACTCCACCTTACTATTCCTGGATGTTTCAGTAAGGGGGAAACCGGATGGCTTACTAGGACATTAAGTCTACAGGAAACCAACATATATGGACCGATACCTTAATGTAAAATCCCATCATCATTGATCACGGATCATCAGCGAACCAGAACAACTCGGAGAAAAACTGGATCACCTATAGACTGTCCTAATCCAAAATGGCTACATAAGAAGACAAATCCTTCTTCAGGTACCTTCTCCATTTAATGAAGGTTGGCGACAATTTCGGCATACTTATTTCGGTCCTGTGTACTTCGAATTAAAGATGATGTATTCATACCAGTCCAATCGCGTATGTTTTTTTACCATGAATGTTGTCTGCGACTAGGACCACGTTTTCCTTCGATTTTTCTTTCTATTATTAATTTCAGTATATTATATTTGTTGTTACGGTATATGTGGCCCAGATAAGCGGCCTTTCTTCGCTTTATTGTTGTAAGTAACTCTATTTCCATTCCCATACGTCTAAGCACTTAATCGTTTTGAATCTTTTTCTTTAAGTTTTTTCATGTCAATACTTTTTTTATTACTCTTTTTTAGTTCTTTTAATTTCACATCCAGGTTACCTATCACAGGATTATGGTCTGAGCCTATGTCTGCCCCAGGGTATGTTTTAATGCCTTTAATTCCGTTCTTAAATCTAGTTTTGATAAGAACATAGTCAATCTGGTTTCGAATGATGTTATCTGGACGGTGCTGCGGAGATTGCCAAGTATACAAACGTCTTTCTGGCAGTTTGAACAATGTATTAGTAATCACGAATTCCTCTTCTTGACAAAATTGTACTAGTTTGTCTATTGCGTTCACCTAAGCCGTATTTACCAACGATTTTATCTACTTCAATGTTGCCAACCTTCGCATTGAAATCTCCCATTATTATAGTAGTTTCGTTGTTTTTGGTATGTCCTAGCAATTCTTTTATTTCTTTATAAAATGTTTCTACTTCTCAATCAGATTTTTCTGCAGTTGGAGCATAACACTGGATTATATTTATGTTTGTAGGTTGAGCATTTAGTTTGATGAACATGATTCTATCTGAGAGTGGAATGAAGCTAATTATAGCTTGACTTGTTTTATTGTCTAATAAGATACCGACTCCGTTAGGATGATATCTTTCGTCGCTGCCCGAGTAGTATTGTATTGTTTCATTCTTTTGGCATTTTCCCCTTCCAGGCCATCGAATTTCAAAGATAAATAGAGCGAACAATAAAAGAAGAATATCTAGCGACAGCCTTCCTGCCCTATATGAAAGGATAAACTGACCAAATAAGACGAATTATAAGGAAGAGAGGAATAAACTCCATCTTCAAAAGCACCCAGAAAATTGGATAAGCTTTTCCGAAGAATCAACACAACAAGCTACAAGGACCAGGAGTATACATCATCCCTTGCATATGCCGCAAGGTGTACATTGGACAAACAGGACTACATATCAACACTAGACTAAAGAAGAAGAGAGCGACATGACTCTCGAAACGTCAAGACAAATAAACCGGCAACGTGGGAACCAGCCCGGAAACCATTCGACAAATGACGTCAACCACGGAAGACCACTATAGTTCGCTGACACACAAATTTTGTGCATGTAATGTTTCACTTGCAATTTGGACATCAACCCTTTTTTGAGTTTAGACCACTCTGATCGACTCATTTTAATCTTGGGTCAAATATTAATAACTTTATGTCGAACGTGATGACTTGCTGTAATTTTTTTTCGGATTCACTTGTAGTCAACCAATCGCGACATTTCGTTATTATTTTTTAAAAACTGAAGTAGGTACTTGTACAATTTTATTCAACACGCTCTCATTCCTGCATCTGCATCAAAATTGCAACGATAACTCGTGATTGTTTATATTTTCATATGCCAATATTGAAACGGGTCACCAGTTTTGCCACTTATCGCGTTCAAAACTTTATCGGGGTAATTGTCATACCGTATATGTATAACAATAGTTTGCAAAATAAGTTAAAAAATAGCAAAATAAGTTAAAAAATAGCAAAAGTAGAAGTACCTGGCTCAAATGCATTTTAGAATTTTTTCCAATTTGTTGTTATATATCTACCATATCTATAAACCACGATGTGTTGATGGGAACCAACAAGTTCGCAATCTTGACCCATGTTAGTCGATTTCGATTGAATACTGGCCAATAGTTAAATATTAATTATGGTGAATTCTAAGTACAGTCCAACTTCGGTAACTCGAATAACCATGTGACGCGAAAAACTTCGAGTTATTGAGACTTCGAGTAATTAAATAAAAATACATTAGTATATATCTTACGTGTATGTTTATTTTTTGTAAATGAGCATAGCATTTATTTCATGTTAGAGATAAACAGGTAGATAGATAGAAAAAATTATTAAAAATTTTACTTATCGATATTGGAGTTATCGAAGTTTGATTGTATGTTATTGACTATTTCATTATTTAACAATGCATTGGTGTTTTTGAATT
Source organism: Agrilus mali (assembly GCA_029378335.1). Lineage (NCBI taxonomy): Eukaryota > Metazoa > Arthropoda > Insecta > Coleoptera > Buprestidae > Agrilus > Agrilus mali. Next base: position 18,865,771 of record CM055659.1, read on the forward strand.
TATTGATTTCTATGGTTTAAAAGGAAGATTTTTACCTTTATACTGTTAATATGTGAGAAGTAACATTTTATAGTTATTATTAAAATACTGTTGCTTTCGATACCCAAATAAATTTTCTGTAAACTTGTAATTTTAATGTACGAAATTGTTTTTATTATACCGTGATGTTTTATTTTTTTGTGAGAGTTTCTTTTCAGCTTTTATCTAATTTTCATTCATTTTTTTTTTTCTTAAAATATATTTACTAAAACTTTTAGGTACTGTTCCTTTCAAAAGCTTTACTTTAAATATCTGTCACATATACTTTTTGTTTCTCCTTTTTAAAAATTTTCTTTGGGTTATTTATTTCTCCGAAAACACTTCAAAGAGCTCTTGAAAAATTCAGGAAGATGGAGATCAGTGGATTTCTGGGAATCACAATACAAAGCGATCGTCAGTGTAAGACTAACTAAATTGCTTTGCATGAATACAACCAAACGTATTCGTTCGTCTTCTTAATTGAAAAGTTTTTTCTTATTTGATATTCTTCTTATTCAACTGGAAATGTTTGAAGTTTTCGGTTCTTTAATAAGATACCCGTAAAAATTCTTTTTTACATTTTCCTATATATTCGAAAACCTTTAAATCATATTATCCATAGAAATATGGATATATCCACCATGCAATATTCTTTGTTGTTAAATATTTAAAAAGTCTTCTAAGCAGATTAAATAAAATCGAAAGTATCCCTACAAATAATTCTATTGATGTTGAGATATTATAAGGTAGTAGTAGTTTATTAACAAAAAGTTATATACAAGTAATAAAAATAAACATAAATCACCATCAATTCTGATACTTACAAAGAACAATTACAATAGTCACAAAAAACAAAACAAATTGCATCCATCAAAAATTACATATAAAGAACCATAAGGTCATTTCTACCTCCCTTTAAACCCGCTCCAATGCAAATCACTTCCCAGTAATCCCCAATATAATTATTTAATTATTTTCTATAAAGGCTTTACAACCCAACTGGGTCTTTTCTTAAAACTCCCCTTCTCTGTTACTTCATTTTCACCGCTTCATTCTTCACAAAATTTCCTTTAATACGCTCCTTACTTCCTTCCTCATTCAACTATTCCACATATTCTTCCATTGACCGTCTTCCTTAATCTCCCCCCTTTCCCTTCTCTTAAATATCCCGGCACCCTATCCCCTTGCCATTCTTACCATAGAAACTCCCTTATCAGAGTTTTGTTCTCTTTCTAGTTATTATTTGTTTCTCATATTTTTTATCTCTTTTAGTCTATTATTTTTAATAATACTTCCTTTTAACATTTCCTTACATTCATCTACTGTTTTATTCATATTACATTCACCCAAAACATGTGATATAGATTCCCTTTCCCTCCCACATATTCTGCACAACCTATCCTCCTCTTTCAACCAATACTTACATTCATTACACTCATTACCCATTCTAAATCTTGCATAAAGACTTATCTCCTTTCTATTTACCAAATATTCAGGAACCCAGTCGCTCTGCCACTCATCCCATAAAATTATGTTCAAACCTCTGGCGTACTCCGAATTATGAATACTTCTAAGATCCTCCCCCCTTATTTTATCTCTGCATCTTTCTCTCACCATCATTCCAACGTTTAGTCCCATATCAGCCCAATCTTTCATTTGCTCCTGACTCAGACTCAATTGCTTTAAAGTCTCCCTCCTTTCTTTATTGTATTTTATTTCTCTCCCTATGCTAAATATTCTTTTCCTCCAAACTTCTTTTCTTATATCACCCTCTTCCAGCTTTCTTAACTTCTCTTCGTACATTACAGTTCTTTTTCTTGTTTCTTCAACCATCTTCCCACATTTTGTATCTCTTCTAATTATATAATCAGGCGTACACCTATCTAAATTTAAAATCCACTTTATGTATTTCCTATATAATATCTCCACCTGTTTTTTCTCTTTCCACCCCCATACTTCGACCCCATAGAGTATAATACTCCTAACCACAGCATTGAATAAACTTATTCTCTTATTGAAATCGTCCCTACATAGCTTTTTTCCTATATACCATATACGCCCCATTATCGCATTAGCTTTAGCTACCTGATTATCAATATGTACTTTATCTCTATTACTTTCCTCCAAAACGTACCCTAAATATGTATAAGTTTTAAGTTTTTCAATTACCTTTCCTTTCCAAATTACTTCCTTTTTTTTTTCCTTACCCTTTCTTCCCCTAGTTTCCCCAAATTCCATATATTTAGTTTTTTCACTGTTTAACTGTAAACCCTTTCTGCCTAGAAATTTTTCCAGAACTTTCACCATGTCTTTTAGCGCTTCACTGCTTGTTGCCACCATTGCTATATCATCTGCATATGAAATTGTCCAGAATTTCTTTCTACCTACAACTAGCCCCCCTTCAACTACTTTACTTATTTCATTCTCTAAATCACTTAAATATATATTAAATAACTGTGCACTAATTTTACAACCCTGCCTCACACCCTTCCCCAGCCAGAATTTCCTTGACTCCCTTCCATCTACCCTTACGACTCCAGCTGTCTCTCCATATAACCCCATTATCCTACTTATTAATACTTCATCTATTCTACTGATTCTAAGCATATTTAACATTTCATCCCTTTTAACTGAGTCATATGCACCTTTTAGGTCTACAAATAAAACAAAAACTTTTCTTTTCATTTCTATATGCATTTGTATTGCATTTTTTAAAAGAAATATAGCATCTATGGCACCTCTTCCCTTTCTAAACCCAAACTGCATTTCACTTAAAATACCTCCTTCATTTACCTGCACTTCTAATCTATTCTTTATTATCTCCGCATAAATTTTATACCCTGTATCCATAATTGTAATCCCTCTGTAGTTTTCGACATTATCTTTTCCACCTCTTTTATATACAGGCACAATTGCTCCACATTTCCATTCGTATGGTATCTGATTCTTCCTCCAAAATTCATTCAGAATACTACTTAGTTTATCTAATATAATATCCCCTACTTCTATCCACGCCTCCCCTGGTATCCCATCCCTTCCAGATGCTCTTTTCCTTGACAGTGAATTTATCCCCTTTAAAACCTCATCCATTTTCAAATAATTATCCTTTCCCATATCATCATTGTTTCTGACTAAATGCGTGTATTCCAGATCAATCTTTTCCTCACTTCCTTCTAAACTTTTAATGAAGTGGTTATACCATTCTTCCTCACTTATCTTATTACTTATTTCTGATCTTTTATTTCCCCTGTATGTATTAACAATTTTCCAATATTCATCTGTTCCATTTGCCATTCTGAACATTCTTATTATTTCCTCACTATATTCTTCTTTACATTTTTTAATTTGTTCTCTATACTCGTACCTTTTTCTTTTAAAAAAATGTTCTTCACATTCGTCCCTCCTCCATCTACTCAAAGCTGCCTTGTATTCCTTCTTTTTAATCCAACAAGCTTTATTCCACCATTTTTCACTGGTTCTTCCTATCTTGATTTTTTTTTTTACCATGCTACTAGTTATCATTTCTTTCATATCTTTCCAACAATTCACTCCTTCAACATTTTCTTTAATTTTACTTCTATAAACATCTATGGCCTCACGAGACCAGTCACCTATTTCCTTACACTCCACCTTAGGTTTTAAGTACCTCTCCTTTCCTTTAAATTCCACCTCCAGCGGTAAATGATCAGACCCAATAAGTTCTCCAACTCTGAAACTTTCAATTCCGTTCCAAGCCCTCCCATTTACAAGTGCATAATCAATTACAGATTTTCCTTTACCAATAAAGGTGTATTCCCCTTCCTCATCCCCATTAATATCCCCATTTAAAATACACATTCCATTATTTCTACACCATTGTAAAAACATCTTTCCTTCTCTACTTATATATTCATCTTTCGAATTTCTCCTCTCCCTACCATCCACAACAGTAGCTCCTCTCTCCCTACCCACTCTAATATTAAAGTCCCCAATTACTAGTATGTTATCGTCTTTATAAACCTCACACTGCCTTTCTATTTGTTTAAACTTCTCTTCCTTCCCTTCATTTAGATAAACAAATATTACTATCCACCTTATTTCTTTTTTTTTGACTTCTATGAATATTACACCTTTACTTATTTCCTCTACTTTTGCCTCAATCTTTTTGTCGATTCCCACAATCATCCCTCCCTTTGCCCTACCCTTATTGCTACATTTTTCTGCATTGTACATATTCCAATTAAACCTAGAACTTAAATTAATCTTAAGAGAAATTAAATCCTTACTCTCTAGCCACGTTTCACATAATAAAATTAAATCATACTCTTCTAAACAATTCCAAAACCATTTTTCTTTATTTTTTATACCTGCCACGTTCCATGTCAATATCTTTGTGTTTTTGTACTCATTTGCCCTGTCGCTTCCATTGTCATTCTTACCAAATGCTCCATACTTAAACCCTTCCTTCCATATTTTCTTTTCGAAACCACCTTTCTCCACGCTCATTCCAAAAGTAAATGGCATCTTCAGTTACCACTTTATTAAATCCCAATTTACAAATAATATTTTTTGCCTCGAGTTCCTTCATCTTTTTCAAAACTTCTTTTTTATTTCTTCTTTCAATCCATGTACAATCATTATTTATATATACCTTCTCTTGCTTATACTTTAGCTTGCTCTTATTTTTCATTATCAGCTCCTTCTGTTCGTCGTTTTCCAGTTGCACACCTAACATATTATCATTTCCTCTTATCAACCACCATTTCTTGATTACAACTTTTACCCCTACATTTTCTAAAAACCATATTTCTAATGCTTTCTTATCCTCTACTTTCATTCCCGTTACCACTATATTTTTCTTTTTTCTTTCTCTTTGTTTATCTTCAATTATCCATTTCAATTCTTTATTACTTTTTTCAACTTCACTGTAGTTGTCCCCATTGCATTGCTCTTGAGTTATGATACTACTGATCCTTTTTATTTCCTTTTGCATTAATTCCATACTTTCCTCCAATTTATTCATCTTTTCTATATTTATTATTTCTTCTTTGTGTTCGCATCCCTTCTCTAAATGTCTATCAAATTCCTGAAATTTTCCTCTCACTTCTTTCTCTAACTTTTTCATTTTATCCTTTAACCCCTTATTTTCTTCCTGTATTTCGAAAAGTTTTTTATTCAAGAATTCCCATCTCACTTTTTCTTCTTCATCCCTTCTTTCCTGTTTTTCAAAGCTTTCTTCCCATTTTTTCTTGAAATCACATTTCATTTCTTCCAAAACATTCATAACAGACTCAATCATTTTACCTTCCTTATTGCAATTTTCCAAATTTTTCTTTTTTAATCTACCTTCCTGCTGCTCCACGTCGTTGGCCTTTCTTTTCTTTGTTTCTTCTTCCTTCTTCTTATTTACCATCCAGTATTTTAATGTTCCACTCTTTTCTTCACCACTTATACTATCTCTATCCATCAGATTTCTACTGTTAAGGTAGAACCACAAGAAATGGCGCAAAAAGTTATCTGCGATAAGAACCAGACCTCGAGTCGAGTTGAGATATTATATATATATATATATATATATATATATATAGAACATAAAGTCTGAAATTTTACTGAAGGATAGAGATTCAAAAAGGCTATAAAAGATAATGTAGTAGAAAAAAGTAGGGGAGGGAGAGATTGAGAGTGAAACTGGGAGAGATAGAGAGAAGAAAAAGGGGAGAGAGAGAGAGAGAAGGAGAAGGGAGAAAGAGAGGGAGGGAAAGGCGGGAAAGGCAAAAGAGAGCGAGAAAGAGAGAAAAGAGGAAAAAGGGAGAGTGAGGCAAAGCGCGGTATAGAACATGAAAGTAAGTAAGAATATGCTGCTTATGATAATGGTTCATCTTTAAATAGTAAGAGCCAAAACAGGGGTAAAAAGGGACGGAGGAAAAAGATTTTTAAGCAGTCCACAATATTAATTATAAAAAATAAATATTCACTCTCCTATAACTTGAATCCTGAACGTTTGGCATTGGGGGAAATTTATATCTATATATCGGGTGGTCTGAATCTTCTCTAGAAATTATAAGAATATGATATCAATTAGAGGTAGAGTAAAGTCGCTAAATGTGGAATACCATTTTTGTTTATTTAAAAATAAGTTATAAAAAATAATTTCAAATACTTAGTTTTCTACATATGAAATACTTAGACTATTTCTAAAGCAGATGTAAGTGTATATAAATGGTTGAGCTCTGTAAAAAGAATGTACAGCGATTTTTATAAATAACAACGCTTTTGAAAGTCGAATTTTTGTTATCCCAATGTGGAATACCTTGGTACCTTTAAGTGGTATAGCAAATACATTTATGTTTCAAGGAAAAAAACGGGATATTTTATAACAATCAGCGTTTATTTAAATATAAAGGTAGAATTGTTAGGGAACTAGCTAAATTTTATTATTCTCCTCTGCAAAAATTGCAGACATAAACCTCAGCCTCGGCTCTCGCGCATTCTTAATAAGCCCAGCATTGGCACAAGACACACATAACCCAAATTTCCCCTCGCCTGTCGTTGTGGGATTTTGTAGAGAGAATATTTCTTCGTCTGTAGAATCATGAACGCTAAAAGAAGATGTTTCAGAGCTAAAAGAAGAACGGCCTCTTTGGTCTTCTTGTAATTTTTTAGCATCACGATTAGACTGAATCTTATTTTGACCAGCCTCTATGGAGTTCCTTAAAGTGGAATATTTGCACACGCAGTCCTATTCCACAATCCTTATGCTACCTTACCTGATATTTGGACATACAACCATGATTTCGACACGTATTTGGTGTTATGATCGAAATTAGAATTCTGTTATATATCGCACCAATTCTTAAGTCTAGAAACATAGATACTTCTACCTTTAAATTGTATATACCGCTAGCAGTTCTCTAAAAAACACGGGTATTCCACATTAAGAGACTATTTCACATTTAGCGACTTTACTCTACCTATATCAAAACTTGCTATATGCTTAATTTTTCACAAAGGCGGAGGTAATGTTTGCCTGAATTTGCTGATTTTTGTTATTAGCAAAATAATAGTGTAGATGGAAGGAGATGACCGCAGCAGCAGCAGCGAATACAAAACTAGACTTGAGTTTTTTAATCATGTTACCTACCACACGTTAAATCATTCAGAAAAATCAAAGAAATTTTAACTAAATGTATCAACATTGTGATTTATAAAATTGTGGATTTTCAAGATTTCTTCTTTTAATTTTACCTTGACAAGACAAAAATCTATACAGCATTAAGCATTTTCAATAGTTAGACGTCAAGTATAAGGGATATTAGAAGAAATTATGATATTCGGGCTTGTTGGCCGTGGTCTAGGATCAGTCTCAGGACAACCGCAACGATGGACATTACGCCCACGCTACGGTTCCTGAGGATGCCAACCACAGTAATTGGCGAAACGTTGGATAAACAACTTCATCAGTGTTTCCATCGAAGGATAAACAACCCTAGATCACAGCCAATAAGCCCGGATCATAATTTCTTCTAATAACGTCGGCCGTGGAAGCCTGTCTTCAAGGAAATTACTTTCTTGATCTTCGGCTGGATTTCAAGATATTGGTTAAACCTTGTATACAACTAATTTTTCTATCAGTTTACCAGTCGCCCCTCCGTTCTTTATAAAATATACCTACATTGTAAACGTGATTAATTAACCTTGGGATGTAATAAATATATTCATATATCTATCGTCGATTTTTTTATGTTCGTTAAAAGCAGTTTTATGAAGAAAAATATTTTATCAATACTGGTACTATTTTTGTATCGTTTAATTCCAGGTATCCATGGATGTGATGCATCAGATGGTGCGTTCAAATGCACAATAAGATGTGGATGAGGAAGCATTTCGCCGCTCTTGTGATGCGACGACTAATGACGTAATATCCATTGAGACATGGGCTGTGGACACAGCAAAATTAATGGATACTTTCGGAAGTCGAAATCGCAAACTAATAACGATTATTGTAAGTGATCAATTACCAGATAAGCACCCATCTACTTATTTAATGATAAAATGAGTATGCAGCCATTAATAAAGGGCGTCACCACGATTACCTATAGATAATAATAAGAGTTTAAAAAAGTTTTAAATTCAATTTTGAGAGCACGGGGACCAAGGCTGATGCACGAGAGGTCAGAGGTCACTTACCTATCTAATCATTATTATTATCTATAGAATCGTCAACCTGAAAACTGGTTGGTAACACACCTCTATTCTTTCCTATTTCAAGCCAATCTCCGGATTTTCCTAATGATAAAACTAGGACATTCCACACCCCGCACTATTTGCGAATGGCAATTTAATCTAGGCCTATCCTTGTCTTCCCCTTTACCCTTATTTCTACTTCTAATATATCTCTAACCCTTTATGAGTTAGAAGGTATTCATCATTATATTGTTACGTAATTTTATGTCACGTAATTTTTAAAACTCTTATCCATTAATTTGTTCACAAGAGCCAACAATTCAACAATTACTATGTCACCAAATTTATTAGAAAAACTTAACCTTTGAAAATGGTCGCGCAGACCGAAACTTGTTAGGTTTTTCTAATAAATTTGGATAAACAATACTACAATAGTATTGTATTACTCTGTTACCTTTGAAAATGGTCGCGCAGACTGAAACTTGTTAGGTTTTTCTAATAAATTTGGTAAAACTTTCCTTTTGCGTTTGTTTTTACTTCATTAAGTATGTTTCACAATAGTTGCACCCCACAAAGTGTTCAATTACTATTTCGCTTTGGTAATCATTTCTCTTCACTTCTCTCTTATTTGCTGTCAACTACTACTTTCAAAAAACTGTCCATCACTGAAGCTTATATAATTTTGTGGACCTTGATGGGTGATTCTCGAAGTTTTCGAATATTCCAGCAACGGCTTCTCGATAGTTCTGGTCAATTCTACCCAAAACGTTACATCCGTCACAATATTTATCCTATCTAATACATATTCAAAGCATATTCAGAAAAAATTCAGGGGTGGATCAAGAATAGTGAGAGGAGGGGATTCATAAAAATTTCTGCCCTTTTACAAATTCCAAAATTATAATTTATACATCCTTATAAAATATTTTTTGACTAAAATAAAAGTCAAATTTTAGTATTTCTGATCTCGAAGGGAGAAGGCGGGAATACTCACACAAAACAGCTCCCTCCTCCTGGATTAGCCATCGGCAGTCAGTGCTCCTACAACAACTTTTCCTTTCTTGTATAAAATAATGTTGTATGCCACATGTTTTTTCTTTTGAACCGAAAGTAACTCTATCAGATTGATTCAAATTTATTTTCTCCTAACCCCTTGGCGGGAAAAATAGAGGTATCTAGTAGCTCTTTAAATTTAACTGTGAAGTTTGGAAATCACTAATTAATTTTTTCTTTTCAAATTTTTATACATGAAAATAGCGAAAGATAAGGAAGGACACTTAAACAAATATTTTAAATTGACTTACTCGATGATCACATATTCGTAGTGCTCTTGCAATAAGTAGTAGGGATAGCGATTTTTAAATCATTTCGAATCGAAATCTAAAATTTGCTTTTCGAGTTTGTATTTACAACATAAATATAAATACCTAAAATAGTCGACCGTTAATCATTTTTTAACTAAGTCATTTATTTATTTATTTATTTAAATCATCAGCGGACTAAGAAGTCCTTTTTACAAAATAATTAACAAATTATGAGTACATAAAAGTATAGAGTATAAAAAGAGCAACGCCACCACAATCAACAAAATATAAATGTTCTCTCTTTGAGTTCTCTCTTAAACCTATAATAATCATTTATTGATTTCAACTCGGAAGGAATTAGATTCCAATTTCGTGTTAATCTATACGAAGATGCAAAATACAAGTAATTAGATAGTACAGGCTTCTCAATCAAGTCTCTTTGATTTCTCATGTCATAATATGAAGTCTTAGTAATAAACATGTTAGATAAATCACTGCACAAAAATGATCCATTCAAAATCTTCAAGACAGTAAGCATATCCAAATATCTAAGCAATGATTCAATTGATGGTAAGAAAACATTTCTAGAAATAATAGAATAGTTATGATCATTAACAGGCATAGGATTACCCATTGTATAAGTAAGACGCCTTAGAAATTTGTGTTGAATAGAATTTAATCTTTTTAAATATACGTCATAATTAGGATTCCAAATAGGAGAACAGTATGTTAGTATTGGAATAACAAGAGTTCTAAAGAGATATAAGAGTGTATTGAAATTTTTAAATTCCTTTTTTATATCTAAAAATGAAACCAAGAACTCTATTAGCCTGTGAAGTGATATATCTAACATGATCATTAAAATTAAATTCATCATTATATACTACACCAAGATCCTTAAATTGATTGATCCTACTTAAAACTGATGCATCAATACAATAATTAAATGGTGTAAATATTCCTCTTCTATGAAAAGACATTACATTACATTTTTTTATATTTAAATTCATATTATTACATCTAGCCCAAGATATAATCTTATCCAGATCACTCTGCAACCTATAGGCGTCCTCATTAGATGAAACGGTAGCAAATATTTTTATGTCATCTGCATATAATAAAATTTTAGCAAAAGATATACAGTTTGGCAAATCATTAATAAAAATTAAAAATAATAAAGGGCCAAGTATAGTGCCTTGAGGAACGCCGGAAGTCGCAGAAAATGATGTAGAAACAGAATTTTTAAATCTCACAAAAGATTCTCTATCATATAAATATGATTGAAACCAAGCAATTACATTATCGTTCATTCCAAAATCTAGTAACTTCTTCAATAGCAATCTATGATCCACTGTGTCAAATGCCTTTTGAAAGTCCAAATATATAACATCTACCTGATTATAAGATTTTAATCCATTTATAATAAAATCATTAAATAAGAGTAAATCTGACACAGTGGACCTTCCCCTAACAAAACCATGTTGGCACTCAAGTATCTTTGGTAAGACTGTTTCACATAAGTTATTATAAATGATATATTCAACGATCTTAATAATAATATTTATCAAGGTAATTGGTCTATAATTACTAATATTCGACTTATCACCACTCTTAAAGATTGGAGTAACAAAAGATTTTTTCATGGAATAAAGGACAGTTTTTTGTGACAAAGAGCTATTGAATAAGAATGCCAAAGGTTCACTAATATTATTTTTACAGCTTTTAAAAAATGTAAGAGGCAACATATCTGGATCAACAGACTGAGTAGAATTTAAGTTATCAATAGCTTTTATTCTATCAGATTGATCTATTGAGAAATTATCAGTGTTAGAAGAATTTGTTACATAATCAAAAGTAGAAGAAAATTTATATACACCCTCAAAGAAAGTAGCAAACAGGTCCAAAATATTATCAGTATTTTCAACCGAGTTATTGTTTAAATGCATTTTGGAAGGAAAACTATTATAATTTTTGTTATTCAAATAATTCCAAAATGCTTTGATGTTTTGCCTACCAAATGTTCAATACTATCAATATACTGTCTATAACATTCTTTTCATTTTCGTATACACAATGCTCTTGTTTTCTTAAAACTTATATAATCACTTTGTAATCCAAACTGTAACCATTTCTTATGTAATTTTTTCTTCTCCACAATCAAATTCTTGAGTTCCAATGAGAACCATCTAGGATATGTGCCATGAAATATATTCTTTCTTGGAACATGTTTTACACAGATGTCATTGATTATGTCATAAAATTTCAACACATCTTCTTCAACATTAGAACTAACTAGTATATTAGCCCATTCAACACTATTCAAACACTCTCCTATAGCTGTATAGTTAGCATTTTCAAAGTCAAATCTGTCAATGTTATTTCTAATATGATCACACTCAATGTTACCAATATTAAAGAAAGCAGCATTATGATGTTCATCCAGAGGTACAAGAGAGTCGCAAGAATCTACAATTAATTGGCTAGTTATATTTAAATTAGAAAAGCATAAATCCAATGTGTAATTTTTTAAGTGGTGAGTTGGAAAATAAGGATGCAAATGCAGTAGTGAGAAGGTATCAATCAATATATCTACACAGTTATGAATACGTCTATCCAAATGAGAACAGTCTGCATCCAGATTACCGTTATAATTCCAAGTAGTCTTAGGAAGGTTATAATCACCCAGTAAAAGAACGTCATTAAAAGAGTACTGATCAACTAATCTGACAATCGTAGAAACATGAGAATCATAAACTGTAGTGTCAGTATAAGGGGGTAAATATGCACCTCCAATTAGAATTTTTTTATTATTACAAATTAAGCCTATAAATAAATGTTCAACTGTATCACGCTCATTACATACTAAATAACTTTTTAAAGTAGAACGCACTGCGATAAGAACCCCTCCACCGTAAGGAGAATCAGGGTAATCAAATCTGTCCCTTCTAAAGATGTTGTAACCGTTTAGACCCAATTCATTATTGATTCCACAATGTAAATAGGTTTCAATGAGAACAATTATGCCCCGGACTGGGTGACAATAAGTGTATAGAATTTTTTACTTTGTCATCAAAGTTTATTTCTTTTATCCATTAAGGAGGCGAAGGAAACTGAATAAACTAAGTTCCTTTAGTAATTAAGTCAAAAACTGTCTTTTCTTTTCATGTACTTGGGTACATTCAAAACAGAAAAAATTGAATCTTGACTTTTTAAGGTGAAATATCGATTTAAAAAGTTCGATTTTTTTTGTCTAGGATTACGATTATTCGATTAATCGATCCTAGATCACCAGGTCTAAAGATACTCCGTTAATTTACTATGTAGTGTGTTCTGTGTTAAATTCACAGAAGTCTTTCACTTCCCTTCTGTAGTTATTCATCTCTCCCCAACCACCATCCATCTATCTATCTATCCTAAAAGGAAACTGAAAAAGCTTTCCACTCTACCCTCCAACTTTGCACACGAGTGTAGGTAGCAGAAGTTACTTGGCCACCACTGGTGGGAATGGAAAACCCAAAAATTGTTAGATTTGTGGTGCTTCTAATCTTTCACAGAACGTCTCATTAATTGATAATCTTGCTGTCTCAAAACTTAGTTATTCTTTACTACGAGGATGGATCAAATATAAACGAGCCTTTGTTCATAAAACTTTTATTTTGAAAATTTTCACAAAAAAAAATTTCTCTATTTTTCGACATATCCCCCTTGTTTGATTATACATTTTTCCCAACGGATTGGTAGTTTTTTCATCTCGTTTTCATAAAAAGAAGCAGGGCGGGAGTCTATCCAGTTGCGCACAAACGCCTCCACATGTTAATCAGTCTAAAATCGCTCGCCTCCTAGTGATTCTTTGAAAGGGGCCCCAAAAATGTGGAAATCACAAGGGGATAAGTTTGGGCTATATGGATGGTGCTCCGACTGAGTCTAGTGCATTTCACTGATTTGGGCCTGCGTTAAAGCTGCGATGCGAACTCGAGCAGCTTTTTGATTTTCATTCAGCAACTTGGGAACCAACGAGCTGAAATTTTTCGGAATTCCGAGTTTTTTATTAGGATTGTGTGGACACTCCCATAGCTGATGCCGAGTTCAACAAATATCTGAAGCACAGTGGCGTGGTGATCCCCTTCAATAAGGTTTCTAACGTGTGCAATGTTAACCGGCGATATGCTGGTGCGCGGACGACGAGAATAATTTACATTTTCGACACGATTACGCCCTTCGTTAAATTCTTTGCACCAAACTTTTAACCGTTGCCACGAAAGCGTTTCATTTCCGAACTGTGCTAACAATCTGCGCAAACTTTCAGCTGGTTTCACGTTTTCACGTGTAAGAAACTAAATAATAATCCGTTGCGCAACGCTGCTATGCATCTCTTTCTCACTCATTGTGATAGCTACTAACCAAGCAAACACAGCAATACGACGAGTCCTCACTTCAAGTTGCTAACGCCCGTATGCGCTTTGAACAACTATGCGGCGCTCAATTTAAAAAGGCTCGTTTATATTTGATCCGCCCTCTTATTTTAGTTCTTAGTGGAATTTGTTTGTTATAATTTCAAACAATAAGAACGTAGGTATTTAGTTAATTTTCTGCTGACTAATAATTGAGGTCATTATCTGAGAACAAAGACCCTAAATTGAACCATTCAACGGTAATATCTCCAGAAACTTTAGCTCTTTGCTAGTTGCACAACTAATTTGAAGGGTAATGCGGGTACCCATCAAGAAACACTGTTTTGTACCCTCTTGTGTCACACACCCACGAGTCGCCACTGCAAATAAGTCACTGTTATTTCACGTCAACAGGAAATTCTTCCCGGATTATTGTTTTTCACAACCTGGTTGCTTAGTTTGACCGATAAAGTTATCCGGGTGAAATGGGATATTAAATTGTAATTGATAGCTTCTGTTTCAGTAGTTCACAATGCACTCGTGCGAGCGCCCGACCTATTTTAAACTGTAACCTTCACCATAACTAATTACCAAATTAAATTGTGAGCACGATTGCTACTAAATTATTTGCAAATTGCTTAATCTGCGGTATTACGATCGGATGCAATGTTAATTGGCTTTATATTTTATAGAACTTCTGTTTGAGTTCTATTCAAGAGAGTTAATTAAATATTTGAATGGGTTACTTTTAATATCGTAGACAAAGGAAATTGTTTGTTTAATATTTTTTTTAGTGATAGAAAATTTTGTTCTTGTAAAAGCAAACAGTGATTGACTATTCCTCTCTTTGTACTGTGTATTTAGTGGCTCATATTAATCGAATAAATTAAAAACTGCAAGTTAAAATGAAAAACGAACTGTTCTGCTGTTCGTACATAGCTTCCAACTTTTCAGAAAGCCATGCAAGTGCAACAATAAGCTTCTAACTTTCCAGAAAATCATATAAAAGCATCATCAGCACCAATTTTTCAGAAAACTATCTAAGAAGAGAATGAATAAGTTACATTAGTAAAAAAAATACTAGAAAGATTTCAAAACATTAAAAGCAAATAAGTCATAACACACAGACCATTAAGTTTTCAACAGAGTTTAAAATAACTTCAAAAACGTTTATTTTCACAAATATTTGTTAGAATAACTCTAACGATCGTTTCGATTTTTCAATTGTTGTCAAAGAGTACAAGAAATGAACTAAATTGAAAGCCAAATACATGTTATTTATACATACAACATATAATACATACATCTAAATGTACATACAAGAGAATATGACGAATAGTACATATAGATATATACATGCCATGAAAATACCGTAATAATTTATATTATCTTAAGGCTCTAAATACAGGGATAGAAAAACCTTCTATTTGGTCATTTGACACATTTTCGTTGAAATTCAGGGCTTTTTGAATTTCTAATCTTTCTAATAGATTTAATTTCTTGCTATTTTCTATTGTGTGTAAAACTGATGAGCCTTCCTAATTAATAAAATATTCGTTTGCATTACAATGTGTAGCTAATCCTGTGGAGCTTTTTTTGTCTATACTGAAGAATGTAATAAAAGGCACAAAAACTTTTCTTTGTGCCTTTTATTACATTCTTCAGTATGTACAACTTTCGCCAAGTAAATGCCAAATTAATTTCTTATTTTATTGTCTATGATGGATTTTACATGTTCTTTGTATTTAATTTCAAAATTACGGCCTGTTTTGCCAATATAAACTGCGTTGCAATCTTCACATTTAATTTTGTAGGCACCTGATTTTTAAATTTATCTACTTGTTCTATGTTATTGTTTACAAGAAGGTTTTTTTAATTCGTTTTTATTTGTACTCACTATATTAATGTCTAAGTTGTTACGTAATATATTACTTAGTTTTCCACTCAATTTGTTGCGGTAATTTATTCCAAACCATCTATCTATCTGTTTTGTTTTTTTGATGGTGATAGGTATATGTGTTGTAGTGCCATTTTATTTTGTTTTTTATTTAATAATCTATCTATAATTCTTGTATTGTAACCGTTATTACATGCCATTGTTTTTATTAAATTAAATTCATTATCGAAATTTTGTTTACTAAGAGGGTAGTGTACTAGTCTGTGGATTAAACTATGTAATTCTGACATTTGTATTGTAAAGTTTTGATTGGAGTCTTTCGGGATGATGGTATTAGTGAATGTGTATATTGTACCCTAATTTGTCATTAATAATTTGCAAATCAACATCTAGAAAGTTTAGGTGACCATTATTTTCAATTTCTAACGTAAATTGTTGTTTCCCAAATATGTGTACAACCCTTGTAGTAGAAAATCTACTATTTTGAAGAAAAATTAGGCTTAGTATACTTACTGGCTAAAGGAAAAATAGTGTGATAACGAAAAATGTCAAATCAAACGTCGAACTTTTAGCAGTTCCTTTCCAAAAAGAATGAACAATAAATCTGACCCCTACAAAGAAAGATTGTAAATTCTACATTTTTTGACATGTCGTTAGATTTTTAGAAGATGTGATTATATTACCTACGGTCAGAAATTTTTGATAAGAAATATAAATCGTGTTCACAATTATATATCTTAGTAATTGGCGGATGTTCTACTACAAGTTTTGACATCCCAATTTAGGATATTACCTTTTGGACTACCAGCACATTAAAAATTAAGCCTCGGACTCATTTTTGCGAATTACTGTCTCACTTTACGACAATTTAAAGGGGCACTACATTCATAAAATTTTAAAATCTGATGATAGCTTGATATGCTAATGCTAGGGCTATAACTTATTTATCTTTGATGTTTTCTTGAATAGCTCATTGATTCTGTTAGATAGTTTTCTGAAGAGTTGGAAGCTGATAGATGCTTTTGTATGGTTTTCTGGACAGTTGGTAGTTACTTAAGTATGTACAAGTATATAACAGAACAATTCTCTGGTTTTTTTCGTTTCAAATTCAAAAGTTTTTAGCTCTTTATTACAAGATGACCCCTACCAGGAATACAGTACAGTACAGTACAGTAAAAAGTTGACAATAATAAACTGATGAAACGTTTTCAAATACTGTATCTAGTTTTTCTTTTATTTTCCTCTAGGTATATAGTATTCCACAAGAAAATGCACGGTCGAAAGTTTAAATTTAATTGTATTTTTGGATGTTTTAAAACTAACGCTGCACTAGTATTTCATGAAAATTGGAACTCGTCGATCTTCTCAAAGTTCCATTCGTTTCAAGTTTTTCTTTGGATCTTTTAGAAGATTGACAACGAACATCTTGAAAAGCTACTACATTTCATATTTTTCTTTTTATCTCATCGTATAGATGGATTTGCTTTAAACTCTCTGCGATATTTGCCTTCGTGTTTCGACAATATTTTAGTACTCTTTAATAACATTTTAATTTAATCTTTTTTAATAATCTTAATTTTTAAATATAACCCTTAAAATTTAGTTCACAAAGTATATCTAATTAAAGAAAGAAAACCCAGAAAATTGTGACTCGCCAGAAAGGGTGCCTATTGCTCGGAATACAAACTCGTCTGAATCAGTAAACGGCGATGACTAGAAAGACACCGGTTTTGGTTTCATTCTGGAACTTCATACCGCAGAATTGTTTTATTAGTGTGCGCTAAAATTTTTAAATTCTACTCAAAGTCACATAATAATAAAAATAACTCCAAAAAATTTATTGATATGTGTTACAGTTAAAACAAGTTTTTAGTTAGAACTCATTTTCCCTAGTTAAAACTAGTTTTTACTTAATGCCTTTGTTAAAACTAGAAATACCCAGTTAAAACTAGAATTTACCACTGATATATTTGATTTCCAGATAAAACTGGTTGTCACATCGAGCTGTAGTTAAAACTAGAAAAACTAATTTGGGATTGAAAACAAGATATAGGTAGTTTTAAAAATATTTATTGAAAATATCTAAGACACTGAGAACCAAATAATAATCTAACACTAAAGGAACATTTAGTTGCCAAGATGACAATATTAATTATAAGTAGGTAAATAAAATAATCAAATAAATCAACAGAACACAATCATAAAATTTCAAAAAGAAACATTGTTAAAGAACATTTATTAACACACAATAAAATCTAATCAATCAAGCTTGAATTTAAAAAAGGGTGAGGATCTATTGTAGTACGCGAACAGTTTTAACTGACTCGCTTCGGAAAAACGCGTTTTGTCTAGTAAGAACGTTTTAGTTTTAACTGATATTCTATTTGAGCATTAGTTAATTCTAGTATTAACAAATGCATACATTAAAACTAGTTCTAACTAGGAAGAACGCGTTCTATCTAAAAACTAGTTTTAACTGCAACATATATAATAAAACGCAAGAAGTACATAATTTTCTATTTTAATGCGATTTTTTCTAGTAGATTTTCAGATTTGTGAGTCGTAAATAACAGCACAAAATGAATATGCTGACAGTTTATCAGAACTAATAAAAATGAAATATATCACTTGCTGAAATACGTACCTAGTTTCTTTATGACTACTAAAAAAGAAAGTTCATTCAAGTTCAGACATTGATTTATTTAACGTCCTTTGACTAAAAGGTTACCTCAGTTCAAGGAGTGTAAATATTGGATACTCATCTACATATAGGATATTATTGTTTTAGAATATACTTTTAGAGGGGAAAAAATAATAAAAACAAAATTGCAAAGACGAGTTCAAGTTCAATTCACTTGTTGATTGTAAATTTTCTCTAATGTATTTTCTAAAAATATCCTAAAAAACGTTGACATGTTTTTTAATTGATCGTTTCTGCCTTAACTATGGAAAATCATCACCTATTAAATGAATACACTTCACAGTTATTTTCCACTACATATTTACTTTTAAAAAACTCTTGACAATTGTTTCACCCTACAAGGACATCTTCATAAGACAAATGACAAATAATATTTTCATTTTTAATTTAAATACGCTAACTTAGTCTATGTTAGTGTGGTGGGGTTGTTATTTACCAATTTATTTACAATTACAGAATCGTATATGTTTTCCATTTCGTTTAATACATCTTTTTCTTTGTTTTATGTGTTTCTTAATTTCCAAAGATTCTAACATATCTAGTTTTTTACTTTTTGTTACACAGTGTTAGATATATATTAAAATCATGGTTTTTCTTTTTTAAGTGGTTCATAAATGTTGATCTTTTATTGTAGTTTTTGATGTGCTCATAAACTCTATCTTTAAAAGTCCTCTCCGTTTGACCAATATATGTTTTTTATTTTGAATAAAAGTTTTTGAAAGAAAATATATGTATCAGCATTTGTTCACAAAAATTGTGTAGGTATGTCATAATCACCTTTCCAAAGCATGTTAAGAGTTATTGCATTTATTAATTTCTACATTAATGACTTTACTGTAAGTAATAAAATTCAACAATTACATTAGTGCTCATTTTTCAAAATTACATCAAGGTTCATGTGAAAACAATTCACATTTACATATTTTAATTTCTCTTTGTTCTTATGTCTATATGAACATAACAAATAAGTAATCTAACAATATATTAAAAATACAATGAAGCGCTGTGTTCCTTTATATAAAAATTAATCGAAATTATTTTCATACTCTTAAGTTATGTTAATTTAATTAGTTCTAATTTAAGTTTTTTTTAAAGCTCCAGTAAGTGTAGAGAAAATTGAAAACGAAGAAAAGTTATTGAATCCAATAACCGAATCTACAGAGGATTTGGACGACAGTTTGAAGAGAGGGGCAAAGATCAAAACCTACGGTGGTGCATTACTTGCTCAAGCGTAAGTACTTTGTATATCTATATTGAGTTATTTCGTAAGCTCATGGTACATTTAAATAATATATGGCTAAATAAATTATATTATTGACCAGGAGATTAATATTTTTCATTCCTTATAATAGTTACTGCTAGAACATTTTCGACGAGTATAAATCATAACGACGAAAAACTGAAACAAATAAAATATGAATTTGTTTGGACAACATAAATATGAATGAATGGTTATATTTGATTCACTGTGCTGACATGTGTTGCAAAAATAGTTTAGTAAACAAATACTTTCTGAACAGAACAAGAACGTGGAACGTGTACTAAATTGTAAGTAATTATTTTGGTCAAACGATAAAACCCTTCAGAAAACGTATTAAAGAACGTACCTATAGCCATTTTAATAATTTAAACAAAATCGAAATTATTCAAAACTTGATAACAGGAAAATAAAAATTTAAATTCATAGTAGAAATTATAGACCGAATTTATTAGAAACTAGATGACCCAGTGAACTTTGTGCTACCTCTTGTAAATTACCAATTTTGATTTAGAGTTTTAGGCTGTTTTCTTACGTTTTTGCTATTTTTGCTTAAACGACCCCTGTATTTAAGTGAACAAAACAAATAGACTTTTATTGAAATCGGTCGCTAATTTTTGAAGTTTTGCTACACTAACACAACACTGCAATTCATTTTTATATATGAAAAAATTATGAAAATTGATAAATATAAGAACAAAACAAAGTACCTATACTTCTTAAATAATGCTAAAGATTTTTTTAAAAGAAACAATCATCGTCTTTTTTTTAATTTATGAAGAAATAGAATAAGTTTGAGAATTTTGAAGCAGAAGTAAATGTTTTAGGAGTGTGGGATAAGGGCATAATTTTTTTGCCCTCACTTTTTATTTATTTGGAAAGGGTGGTATGTACCTAGATGTATTGGTATTTTTATTAACTTAAATTCATTAACTTATTATTATTTCATTTAGGGGCTGTTCATAAAATACGTCACGCTAAAATTAGCTTTTTTGAGTCCCCCCCCCCGTTGTCACACTGTGTAACACTTTAACACTTTCTGTGACCCTCCTGTAAATATTACGTCACAAAAACTAAACACCCCCCTCCCTCCCTGATCAATTTTGATTGATAATACACAAATTTTGATAGTCAAAAATATTTATTTTATTTTCATAATAAAATTTAAATAATATAATAAATATCTTTTGTAAAGAACAAATGAATAATATTTCTATTTATCAGAAGTCCAAGGATTCTGTAAAAATTCAGTAAAATTTTTTGATTAACGGCGAACGTCACGTTGCCGTAAACCCTCCGTCCCCCCTTGTCACATCTTGTCACACTCAGCAAGACCCCTCCCCCCCTTTGTATGCGAACGTATTTTATGAACGGCCCCTTATTAATTATAAAATCAATTTTAGTGTTTTGACCAACAGGACCAATTTTATTAGAATTTTGTAGTTCAAATTAAAAAATTATTGAAACGAATTAATATTTTCCGGTGACGTTTTTCTACTCTTTACGAGTTCATTTTCAAACCTGTAATAATACAAAAAGAGTACATTCAACCTTGCTTTATGTATTATTTAAGCGAACTTGTAAACAACTTCGCTGAGAAATAAATCACCCCAAATGAATTTTTAAGGTAATTTAATAAACCCCAAAAAATTATATTGGATAGAAAATCAAAACTGATTTAATGCAATTAATTTTCTATAATAAAACTTAGAGGACCCTTGTGCCCCTTGGATCCAGGCCTGTTCCAATAAGGGCCTATTTGTAGAAATACTTGGGGCTAATACGTTTTTGAAGTGCTGTTCTCGTGTGAAAGCACCAATTTAAAACAATGCATTTCTAAAAATCGCACTTCCGTAGCACTGCAAAAAGTTGCTCGTATTAAAAGGCTCCAAATTTCTCAATATTTTCTTTTATGTAAGAAGAAAATAACTCATTCATTTATGTGTAACTTTTTGAGACTATATAAAACCACATATTTCTACAAAAGTATATTATATATCACAATTTTTTAAACTAACTAGTAAATAACTATTTTGTAACAGAGTCAAATTTAGCCTTAAGAGTGTGGGAACCTGGGAACCATACATCAAGAGTAGGTATTAGAAGCATACCTAACTTGAAAAAAAGTAGTTCAGTTGCCAGACTAGCTACTGAAAAAGAGACAAACATTTCTCATTAACTAATTAATGTACCCACCTACGTTTAAAGAGTCACTTGCTTTAGTAAAGTTCCATGATCACGGAGTTTAGCAAACACGGTTTTGTCTTTTTCTATTTATGGAACTAAATTGATTATTTTTTTTAATTGTGTGGAATTTATGTTTTATTAATGTATAAACACTTTAATTTGCTTTCAGAGAAATATCAACCAGCCAACAGGACTTTTTTAAGCTTTTGGATGAAAAAATTGAAAACGTGAGTACACTTAGCGTAGTTAAGAAAATGCAATATAAAATGCTCCTGTATTTCTTGTTTTATTTTTATTAAACAACTAGCTGTGCCCAGTAGTGTTACCCGCGGTTTATTAGGGAAAATAAATTGTGTATTAACAGTAAAAATAATATTTTTTTACTAATTTCCTATTTAAAACAATTTTCTGAAAAAGTTATGTACAAAGTTCCCCATACAGTATCCGCGAATTCATTTTCATCGGTTTTCCTATGGGAATAAGAGATTATCCCGCAGTAAAACGTAGCCTATGTGTTAATCCAGGGTGTCAGCTAACTCCATACCAAATTTTATTAAAATCGCTCCAGCCGTTTAGACGTGAAGAAGTAACAAACATACGCACTCACAAACTTTCGCCTTTATAATATTAGTGTGGTTTTACAATAATTGCGGCACTGCTGAAAGTTTCAGTTAGGTATATTTATCGTATATAGGTAATTGGTGAACATTAACGACTACAGGAACACTTTTTTTTTGTTTTTTTTTTTAACAATATTCATAAGGTCATGTATAAAGAACTATCTATTTGCATGAAGCATGACCGTTTTTATCACGTGTAAGGGACAATATTAAAACCACATACATACCTAAGTTACCTGCCTCTTGCGTATGGGTGTTAATCTGAATTCTTATGACGTAACGACGAAATTATTAAAAGCGATTGTGGTTACTAACCTGAAAAAGTACTTGTTAAATAAAAATGTGCCGTCTCAAGGTTACTTGAACTAAATCGTAGTTTGTGTTTGTTGCCTTCTTGTCTCCCAACCTACATATAAATAATTAATGTCCTGGAGGTATTGTGAAAGAAATTAAGAACGAGGGAATTAAGAAAAGCACCGTCGCCGTCAGGAATGATTTCCCTTATTACTTTCCTTGAGTTGATTTTCGTTCAAGGTCCGGCATATTCCAACAAAGCTTCTTATAATGTAATCTATAGATCAAACAAGGGACCTGGTAAAAATGTTCCATTTAAATCTCACGAGGGGTTTTTCCAAACGAATGGTTTCTTTTTTTGGTAATATTCTAATAGATGTCTGTGTCAAATTTTGTGTCAATATCTTTGGGGATTAAAAAAAGCCGTGATTATTTTGATCCATCAAAGTGAATTTTTGTACTTTGGCGGTAAACGCTCAACTTTTTGTAAATAGTTTGTACATTTTATTTCAAATTTATATTTCTTATTTTTGTAAATATCACTTCAATAAACTTTTTATCTTGTGCATGCCTTGTTTCCTTTCTATTGTTCCGTTATCGTTGTTACTACTTTTACCTAGAATTTCACATTCACCTGTACCTGCATGCACCCCTTACTAATAGCTGGGTTTTACCCTTAATTGCTTTCTTTTGAATTCTGTACTTTCCTATCTACTTAATTCTAAGTATTTATACAACCAGTGACATCATCCTTACTCTTAGTACTTTTCTTTCTATCACATCTATTTTACTAACAACCCTTTGCATAAATACCCTCTAAATTTCTTAATACAGTCGACGCTTCGCTCCAGTTATACATAGTAAGTTGTTTACATTGTTTATATTTATATTGTTATCTTTGTTGTTTTACTATTCTTGCTTTTGAAATTTTTTGCATCTTTCATCGTTGTTATTGTATATATCTGCATTTCATGTTTTGTTCATTTCTGTACATAAATTGTTATTTTTTTATTGTTAGTGTTTTTTATTTGTTAATATTTTTATTAACATTAACCTTAAAGACGCTAAAGTACTTTTTAAAGAGGGAAACAGTTTAGCATCTCTAAAGCTGGCTCTGCAGTGCATTAAGTTTTCACAATTAAAGTGAGTTTAGGTTTCAATTAGGTTGACAGAATTGCAATTTTCGAAATTTCATGGAGGTTGTTGCAAAATGTAGTACTTTTACTATACTCATCAAAAAACAAGTTGCATCCAATTCTTCTTAAAAAGAAATTTTTGCTTCCTTCGATAACAATGTTGTATCTGGTCTAGTGTTTTCAATTTAAATAGGTGGAAAATGCCTTGAAGATGATAAATCTTGTGGTGGTCTTTCATCATCTACAGCTAAACATCACATTAACAAGTTAATCATTTGAAGCTCATAAAATCGATTGGTAATTAAATTTTGCCGTCACATAATTATCACACCCCGCGTTGTTTCAAAACAAATTAATTTTTTTAAAGACCAGTCATATGTCCGAGAAAATAGGTAAAGATATTAAAGTAATATTTTGGGTAAGAAGCAGAAAAATCTGACCATCAGTTCAATGGAATACTTACGACGGACATGACTTTTAGGTACTTCACTTCTTACTTAGACATAAATCGGTGAAGTAAATTAAATCCAAATGTTATTTCAAAATAAGCCCTATATTCTATAAAAAACAAAATTCATTTGTCTTTTTTGTTTCTTTTACGTGAAATTGGTTTTGTTTCTTTATATTAACAATTGACAGCTTTTTGAATTTGTTTATGCTGCGAAATCCACTTTTGAAAAAGTGGTGCTTAAAAAGAGTTTTATTATATGATATTGAACACTGATTTCTATCTTGCTAATTCAAAAAGAGCTCTTTCAATCAGAGTAAGTTTTCAGAAAATCGACTGTTTGTAAATTGTTCTTTAGCATCTTCCAAAACAAATCCTTTAAAGATGTTAAAATTTATTTATACATATTTTTGACCATAGATATTGTTGACATACCGAAATTGTACCATTATATCTATTTTGTGAGATCGATACTTTGATTAAATAGAAAAGCTTCAAAACTTTAGATACAGCTTTTAGTAATTTAAGGAAAAATTTATATATAAAAGTGTTTTTTTATTTTTTAAATTTGATAGCACTATTTGGCTTATACCATTAGATGCGAAATTGTTTTAGCTATCGAATGACATACAAAAAATGTGAGCCGTCACGGGACGCCTGGCAGATGTGAAACATCGAGTTTGCACAAGTAATATG
Organism: Agrilus mali; assembly: GCA_029378335.1. Classification (NCBI taxonomy): domain Eukaryota; kingdom Metazoa; phylum Arthropoda; class Insecta; order Coleoptera; family Buprestidae; genus Agrilus; species Agrilus mali. The sequence goes on from CM055659.1 coordinate 18,890,884, forward strand.
AATGAAAGACAATAATATTACGACAGGAACTAAATATGGCAAAATGAAAAAATCATATTACAATTTTTTTCCACAAAATAATGACTATTTATTTAATAAACATTTATTTTTATTAAATACAAAAATTAAGAATTCAAAAATTTATTTCAAGTTGCGACAACTCAATTCTTTTAATCAGTCATTTAAGTAATAGTTATATTCGAGGTTCCTCTGACAGCATTACTGTGATAATTGGTCGAGGATAACTGAAGGATGTTACAAAAGTATTGGACATAACATTATCAAGACATCTAATAATTACAGCATCTATTGTTGTTGCATATCTGGTAGTAGGTTCTCTTGGATTGTTGTTAATTTGCAATTGAAATTCTTTTTGGAGGAACGTAATTAATGGCATTGATTCATTTTTTTGCAAAATTTACAATGAAATCTCCAGCTAAAATCAATGGTAGTTTATCTTTATTGGTTTTAAAAATTATTGAACCTCTGCGACTGTACGGAAATAATTTCTCATGTAAAAATGAAATATCATTCATTTTTTTATTAGGTGTAATGTACACAACAATAATAAAATTTAAATTTACTTCCATCTTACAGTTTACTATAGCAAACGACACCGTCGAACCGAGTGGGAAGACAACCGCACAGGCGTTTGCGCATGGCGAGGCGTCGCTACGGCATGATTCGCCACGCCAACAATCCGGTTTACCCGCGGCTATAGATGTTTCACATCAAAAACTAAAACGGTGTATCTCAGAGATACCGCCTTTCGGCTTGGGAGGGCAGATTTGTACTTTATATAACACGTTTTCTGAATTTTCCGAATATCATTATTTTTACGGTTAGTACAGTCGAATGAATTTTTGATATACTTATTGATTTGTAACGTCATTTTCAACATTACAGCCAAACCCTTTAGCATGATCCAACATTTTTGTAAGAACTCTTAAACCTGACATTTTTAAATATTTTCACTGCAAAAAGTAAAAGATACAGTTCTGCATTCCTGTGCACTATAACTTTGCGAAAAACAGTTTTGCGATAAGCTATTTTGCGCATTTTAATAGAAAATTTAATAAGGATCTTAAACTACTATATTAGAAGAAAAAAAATAACAATTGAAGATCCTGCTTACGTTGGACAAAACTATTTTTCCCAATACTAGAATCATATTCCAACGCGATTAAAAAAGGTTCTGGGCTATTGGCAAAACTTTCCTTATTATAAAATTTATCATGCAACAACTACCGAACTATTATTACATTTTTCTCGTAAATGGCAGAAAACAGGCCAAAACAAATTTGTCGGGATTACATGAAATTTAACTACCCAGGAGAAACAAACAGAGGACGTACTGTCACCTTAATTCAACTATTAGTTATCACTATCTTCCCTTTACCTGTATTGCTTACTTATTTTTCTATTATATTTAGTTCGTTCATTTGCACTGTTCTCCGAATTGCGGCTGTTGTCTCCGGTTTTCTGTACCCTTAGTTGTTTTTTTTTTTTATCAATTCTTGTTAAAATCCTCTCTAATCGGTATATTGAGAGGAGAAGTTTTTATATTCAGGCAATAAAATACCTTGACTCGAGCTTATTATTTCTGGAAAAGTTTCAGGCCAAAGTTGAATTTTAAGGTTGTCAGTTATCTTAATAGGAATGTATATTGTTGATGTCACCAATGAAAAAAGGAAAAGTTTTTTTTTTAGTATTCAAAATTATTCCAAAATTTTCAAATAAAATAGGAAGTATCCATATTGATCGAAAGAGGATAAAAAAACGAATCGATTGAAAAAATTAAAAATAGTAGGTGCCATTTGAAAAAACCAGGTAATTCGTGTTTGAAGTTTTTCAATTTTAGAATTTTATTTTGAACGCCCTGTATAAATTATTTAATTCAATTTTGTCAAGGCGTTAGCACTAACATTCAGCTATTACTAGTAAAAATTTCAACAGTCTAAGTCATATTTTGTGGAAGTTATAATTTTTTATAATTTGGGTTGCGGTAGCGATTTTTTTTCTATAAATTAAATTAACTCAGAAACCGATCGTCATAGGTGTACAAGTTGGTTATCAAACTTACCTTAGAATTACATGTTTTATTCGAATTCAGCGTAAAAAATATACCATTCCATTTAAAATAACAAAGTTGGTATCGACTTCCGGTATAACCGGATGTAAATCGAACTTGAAAATATTTTTAAAAGAAGCGGCATAAACAATAACCAAATGAGCCCAAGTTTCAGAATTGAATTCCTTCTACTAATTCATATACTTCTAATAGCCCATCAACTTGAAAAACCCTGTATATGTGGAAAATTAATACTTTTCTATTGATATTTCTGATTATATTAACAACCTGTTTGAGTGTAGAATAAAAGCTTAATAAATTTACACGTAAAAAATTGCATATTGTTGCACAAAATTTCATAAATATTATACACTTCTTAGAATAATGATAATTTAAAAAAAATCAATAATGATAATATTGTAATGAATAAAAGCTGTAAATATCCATTCAACGAAAGTTCTTCATAACATTCTTACATTTTTAATCCTAATGAATTCGTATCAATATTTGTTTTGTATTATAAAAATATAATACAATCATAAAGTTGCAATTTCATTGACAAAAAATTGAATGTGAATTAGGGTATAGAATTGCAGGTGTCAGTAGGGGCGGCAAATTTTGAATAGCCTACGGGCGGCAAATGAGTATATCCGCCACTGAGTGGGTTTTATAATTTCCTTGATATCCTTGCTGTTGTAATGGACTCTAGTTGTTATTTGGAGGGATACGATTTGAAATATCAAAATCGAAGTGTTAATAATTTTAATTGTGTCACTGTCATTTACGTATATTAAATAACTAAACGATTCGGAAAGTTTTTTATGGAAGCATTTTATTCAAGTACCTATGAGAATCAAATAAGAGTTCAATTTTCGTTATTGAATGAACTATTATGAGTATGTTTCCTTGCTTGCGTTATTAGTCTGTATTTTTTTGGCTGTTTCATTTTGAATTAATAAGTAATTTTTAAATTGTAGGTATATTCTAAAGTATGAACCGTCTTTATATTTTTCCTAGTTACTTCTCTCTTTTTTTACATGTCAGTATTTCCTTAACTACTTACTCTACCTAATAGTTGGAGGGGTGAGCTTTTATCTTGAGGCAATGAAATACATTCAGATTTCTTCCACCTGAAGAAGCCACTGTGTGGCGAAATAATTATTGTGGATTACAATTAATAAAAATTTTTGTAACTTAAACTTTGTGTTTTGTTTTACTGTGTTGAAATACTTTCATTGGGTGGTATCATTTAGAGGAAAATTCTCATTAGAGAGTTTTAGGCAAATATTGTTTTATTTATTTAAATAAAATTTATTAAAAAAATAATATCAAATCAACTCGAAAATGTAATATTTCGTTTAGTGTCAAATTATTCATTTAATTATCTTTGTAATAATTACGTTTAATTGGAATACTCAACAATTTTTTTCGTTATTTCTTTTAATCTAATGATGAAGTAATTTTCCAATGACTGTGTCTCACTGCATTATGATAAAGAACTCACTCAAAGATAATCTGGAACTTTCCTGGACCTTTAAGTCAAAGACATTTCTAGTTGTGAAATTCATTTCATTACTAAAACCAAAAATAAGTAAAAAAAGGCACTATAACACTCAATAATTACTGCCTAAAACATTTTTCAAAATAGCAATACGTTTGAGATATTGCACTGTCTTAGTAAAAAGATTCTAAACTTATCAGTATGTATATTTCAAGGAGATTTATTTGTTACTAGCTTTTTGCCCGCGGCTTCGCCCGCAGTGGAGAAATTAAATAAGTATGAGAGATAAAAAGTAAGGGTATAATAATAGAAATGAGTCAATATAGTAGCAGAGTAAGAATTAACATCAGCGAGTAAGATCGGAATTCCTTCGGCCGCACCGACGGTGACGACAATATCTAATTCAATATCTAATTCAATTGAATATAGTTTCAACTGTTTCTAATTTTTCTATATTTATTGTTATTTTCTTCTGTCGTTACATGCAGTATAAAACTATTCACATTTTTGAGGTTATCCGTAATTTTTGTGGTTAGCTGTTAGATCTTCTAATACAGTGGGCCGGTATTACAGTATTCAGGGTTGAAACTTCATTACTATAATGCTAGATGGCGTTGAAGTAGCTAAATTTGACGATATTTTGACAAACAATTTTCTTATGTTTCGTAAAAAAATTTTTATTTTTTTTTAATAAAAAGTATCCTATGTTACTTCTACTACCTTCAAGAGTGTATGTGCAAAGTTTCATGATGATCGGTTAAGTAGTTTTTGCATGAAAGCGTAACAAACAAACTTACATTCGCATTTATAATATTAGTATGATTTGTACGACATCATTTTTTTCTGTGGTAAGTTTAAATCGGAACTTTTACAGCTTCCGTCAGTAGTTCGCGGGAAAATGGCTTATCATCAGATTTCCCTTTTCTTTGTTTACAGGGTCCCGATTACGATTCAGAAAGCGAGGCTGAGAAAATCGAAAGGGAAGCACGACTAGTGGCACTTTTACAAAACTGGCAAAGTGCAAGCATCCGTTCATTAAACAACACCCCTGTCCGAAATACCATCAAGACTGGATACTATCATCCCAAAGAAGTTAACGAAGGGACCGAAAACATTTACACGAAATCAAGCCACAATCGTTGCACAACAAACGTATGCATTAACAGCATAAACAAGCCTTACATTCCACCCTCACCAGGCTACATATCGGACTACAATCAAAACTCAAATTTGCCATATCACACAGTCACTTCTTTTACAAGTACAGCGATGCAATCGTATCGAACAGTAACTTACCCTCAAGATGTTCATCGCACTTCTTATACCCCACACCATCATGACGGTTATGCACCGGACGCTAATTATAAGCCATCACCAAACTCTTATCAGCCGCAGTACTTGAATCGACCGAATAGATATTGCAAACAAAACTCACAATCAGACAGAACTGTTAAGTTTAACAACTACTACAACTTACCAAACGAAAGTAACAACAGCAGCGGCTTACACGAAGCCCGAATCGAGATGAATCCTTTACACAGAAAACAATATGAGCTTACATGATCTCTACCTTTATGAAGTAATTTCGTTGAAATTTTATGTATCTAATTCTTTTCTCGATCTATATTACCTACTTGTTTATCGTTTGTTGTTTACAAGTACAAACAACCGTACCGTATAACCCGTGTGAATAACTACAAGTACTTAATCATGATCATGACGATACAAGACAAAATATATTTTCCTTACTCGTATTTATTATCCCTGTACAGAATTTGTACATATACAGGGTAGTTATTTTATCATTTTATACTTCATTTACAGTAGGTACGTAAAGTGAAACATAATGATGTCATAACCAGACCGTGTACCTAATATATTGAAATGGAATCAAATTTTGAAAATTTGCACTTGAAAATATGCCGAATACGTTTTTGAATTTATTTTAATCGAAAAAGGGGACAAATAATAGTCCGAGAAATCTCGCATTTTCTAATATGGGCAGATGTTTTTTTGTTAGCAGTTAACTAAACGTTTAGGGGGGATGTAATCTATCTAGCATTAGGTCGTGAAAAGTATTTTATGATATCAAAATTCGACCAGATGAAAGGAACAAAGCTGCAGGTGAACATCTAAGCAATGGATGAAGCAAAAGTACTCAACAAACAGCCAATTTGAGTTGCAGCAAAAAGGAAGAAATTTTTAAGATATCTAAGTCCAAAGCCCTTATAAGTGAAATTGTAACTGTTGCCGTTAAAACTAGTTTTTAGATAAAACGCGTTCTTCCTAGTTAGAACTAAAATTTTAATGTATGCTTTTGTTAATACCAGAATTAACTAATGCTCAAATCGAATATCAGGTAAAACTAGTTCTTAGTAGACAAAACGCGTTTTTCCGAAGCGAGTCAGTTAAAACTGTTCGCGTAGTAGATCCTCGTCCTTTTTTTAATTTAAGTTTGACTGATTAGATTTTATTATGTGTTGATCAATGTTCTTTAAAAACTGTTTCTTTTTGAAATTTTATGGTTGTGTTCTGTTGATTTATTTGATTATTTTATTTACCTACTTATAATTAATATTGTCATATTTGGCAACTAATTTAAGTTGATGTTCCCTAAAATGTTCCTTTAGTGAATTATTACTTGGTTCTCAGTGTCTTAGATCTTAAATATTTTTAAAACTATATCTTATTTTCAATCCCAAATTAGTTTTTATAGTGCTAGTTTTAACTACAGGTGATGTGAAAACTTGTTTTATCTGAAAATCAAATATATCAGTGGTAAATTCTCGTATTTCTCGTTTTTTTTTTTTTTTTTAAAAAAGGCATTAAGTAAAAAATAGTTTTAACTATAATGACGAGTTCTAACTAAAAACTTGTTTTAACTGTAACATAACCACTGTGAAAGCATCGCTCCAAAAGCTAAATCAATCCGCGGCTGAGGAAACAAAACAAAGGCCAAAATTTCAAATGTACTATCCTATAAGAAGGACGCACAGGATCGTAATAGTGCTAGTTGATAAAAGTACAACACATTTTTTGCATACTATGGAACGTGAAGATGAACTGAGGAGTATACTAAAACCAGATACTTACAAAAAATTGCCACGAAATCCCACATCATTTATTGAAAGGGGCATCGTTCGTCAAATACAAACTAAAGGAAACAAATTAGCGGAAAAAATAATCAAGCAGCTACAACCTTCCAATAGTCGCTCTTCAAGACTCTATGTAACACTGAAAATGTACAAACCGGAAATACCTACCACAACGTTCAATCATGAGTACTACTGGCTCACTAACATATAACCTGATGAAATCCTTAATTACCTTGTTAACGCCGCTCAATGGACTCTTTCGCTCCATATGGATACCATATTTGAAAACTAAAACTCTTTATCCAGAAACTAAACAGCATCGAGTTAAAAAATTCAGCTACAATATACGTAGAATCATTATTCACAGAGGTACCATTGGAACTATGTACTATGAACACATTTTCTGGAAAAGAAACTTTGCCTAACATCCAGTTTACTTGCTCTGGAACAACTTCTACAATTAAAAGAATATGATAACGTAACCCTCCAATCAGTGGCGTAAATACCATAGGGCCCCGGGGCCCCCAAGCTCAGGAGGCCCCTCGGACTCTGACTTACAAACTATTAATTGTGTTAGAAATATCCACTAACTTTTATTAAAAAACAATTATATTAATTAATTTATCCAGTTATTCTTTCCCGTAAACTCTGCGTGTAGAACCAGGGCGTGCCCTGCTATGCTTAATAAAAAACTAATGTTAAAGTAGCTTTGCAACTTTAAAGTATTTAAATGTAACTACATATTTATATTTTGAGTTGTATTGATAAAATTTTGATTTGTCGTAACCCAGATTCGTCGTAAAACGTACCTATAGTCGATCAAGAAAGTGGTGTTATTGGATTAAAAATCTCTACTTAATTAGAATTCCGTACCCAATGGGTGCTCAACGGCACCCTATTAACGTGCCTCCGTCCGCTGTCTGTGTATTTATGAACGGTAACAGGTAGATATTTTCTTTTACTTTCATAAAATACTTTTAATTTGTTCATTAAAATAAGTTACAATTTGTATTTGGTTTTTTATTTTATTACGGAGTCGACTGTATTACGACAAAATCTGAATTGTGACAAATCTGAAATAGGACGTCGAATTCGGAACACGACGAATACGGAACAAACGATTTTAAATAGTTTAGTTGGGGCCCTATTTTATTTTTTGCCTCAGGACCTTTGGTTACCTAGGTACGCCACTGCCTCCAATTGCAAAGTTGTGTATAGAACATTCAGGCCTATTCTGTAACTCAATAGAAATGTAGGCATCGAATCGAGATGTGGAAAGATCGTAATGTACCCACTTCTACTGCGTCTTTCAACGTCGATTTTTGGTATTCTGTAACTAAAGTAGACGACGTGATAATCGAAATTAATGATTTCTACAAGACGTTAGGTGAAAAACGCGGCAACACTGCATTTTTCATGCGAATATGGGCCTTAGTAACCATCTGACAGTTGGTTATTTTAACCTAACCGAACTAATAAAGCAAATTTGTGTTGAATACCGAGAATTGAGAGTGACGTACCCAAGGGTAAACCAGATGTCCAGTGAAACCCTTAGCAGGTAGAGAAATTCACACTGCCTTAAGAACCACTTTAAGCAGTAGGCGCATGTGCGAAGAGCTTTCTACCATCGAAATAACGATTTCGACAGCTTCCATGCAGTCGAAATGTCATATTTCGATGGTCGACTTTACATTTCTATTCGAGGAGTTACAGAATACCGATTCCGTACAATTTCTAATTCGGAACACCAAAACCAAAAAACTTTTAAATCGTTTAGTGCCCATCTCTATTCCCGGATTTGGACCTTCCCCAGAATTTAAAGGCTTTAAAAAATTATGAGTTGATAGATTTAGAAGCATACCTCTGTCTTTTGGTTACAGAAAAGATAATATGTACAAATTTTTTGATCACCTGAATTATTAGAATCTAAACATTCGTTTCAAAAAAAAAAGGAAACAGAAAAAAGAATTGCTTTCCTTATTGCTGTTATTGCGAGAAACAAAACAACAGAACAACTTACTGATGTTAACACAACTGATCTAATAAAAGGGCAGGTACCCTAATGGAAATTGGGATGCATTTTTTCTGTACGTTTAGTTAGATGCTAACGAAAATGAAACTGCTTTCCTGTGTCTCAACATTTACATAGATTAGTCAAATTAAATGCACAGGTTTGTGGTGAGAATCTCTATCTAAATTGATATAAATGTTTGTAAACGAGGGAAATCGTTAAATATCGCGATTACCAAAAAACTGAAGACGGTTACGATTTGTTATTAAAAAAGAAAACATTTTTTTGCACTGTTAACACTGTTTTGTAGGTATCTGTTATTTTGTTTTCTAATAAAATAAATTAGTTTTAGAGACCAGAATATACCAAAGGATTTGTTTATTTCGATCTCCTGCTTTCTATTAAATTTCTAATTTAATAGGTTTCTATGTTAATATGTTAAGACAATCAGATTGAAAACACCAAGTAGTCAGCTTTTCTTTATATACATACTTTGTACTGAAAGGAATGTTATAGAACTACCTAAAACAGAAGAAATATTTAAAGTATATTTCAGGCCCAACCCCAATAGACTTTTAATACTTAAGATACAAGGATATAAACGGATCATTTTATTGTTGTTTCTTGTAATTAAAAAAATATATATTCATTGCATTTTACCATTTTTATGTTTTTCCGATTTTTTTATAGTTTGTACAAAGAGAGGTTTTCTAAAAAGTATAATTATCCAAACAATAGATAATAATTAAAAAAAATTGTTTTTGTGGCGGAGATTGGGCATCTTTAACATCAAATGCTGTAGACAGCGTTACATCATTTTCTGTTTGGAAACGTAAACATAGTTATTCCTTTCATTTAAAGTAAACCATCATTTATTACATAAAATACTCTAATAACTTTGAAAATTTTATATATTTGGATGTGATATATATACCTAATAAATGCAATAAAAATGCGAGTAGATATAATGGTTTAAAGCAGCAGATTACAAAATCGATGCGGGTTATTTTTTAGCGCTGTGCAATTATAGGTGATGATTTTTTATGTAGAAGTATAAAACCTTATTTAAATTTAATAATAAGTAATTGTTTTATTCCTTCTAATAGCTCATCATATTGTAGATAATTTTTATTGTAGAAATTAATAGATTAAATTTTAAAATTAAAAGTAAACACTAAAATACTTATCTATGTATATCCACGTGCAAAATTTTAAAGTTTAGAGTCTGTTGTAAATGTATCTATTGTAAATAAAATAAACAAAATTTGAGATTATATATCCAATATTTACACAAAAGTGAAACAAATACAAATTGAGATACAAAGAAAGGTACCTAATTAAAGTAACTAAATAAATTAGTTATCTGTAAGAAAAATGTTCAAAATATTGCACTATTTCTACTTATAAATAGATTAAATTCTTCATTTTCAATGCCCATCTAGTTAGCTACCTTCAGCTTTACCCATTGTTCAATTCTATAACACCTATTTTCAAGTAAATACGATAATTATATTATTAGTAAAATTTGTAAATGTCCAGATGTACGGACCCTCACTTGGCAAGGGAATAAGGGGGTTAAGTTAAATCAGGGGTCGAAAATACAAAGAACATCAAAAAAATATTTCCAAAAGGGAGTCGATATTAGGACGCATTTAAAGTGGGGATGAAAATTAACAAAATAATGAGTATATAGGAGAAGAACACCTTTCATGTATTTTTACATAATGGCGAATATGAAGAGACGCGTGGATAATGCTGATAATTAAAAATTGTTTAAATGGTGATTAATTATGTAATATATACGTCCTTGTAGTTATGTTTCTTTGGGAAGGGGATTAGGTACGACTTTGTAGAGCATTCTTCAAGTGTTTTTAAATTAGAGTTATGACGAAGAGGTGCAGGGAGTGAAAATTGGGCAAACGGTAAGTGCATGTGTGAGAGGATAATAAGAACGATCTTGTTATGCACAAATGAAACTGAATATTGAAAATGAGGTAAACCGTAATTGTGGATTTGAAACAATAAATTCAACGTGAGCTTTCACATGGGAGCCGCCACGAGGAGGTGGAGGGAAGTGTGTGTATGAGGGGAGGGTTAGAGTTGATCTCGTTAAATATCATTCAAGTGTTTCTAAATGAGAACGTACATGAGGAGGTGCATGAATGAAATGGAATATTAAGAATAAGGTAAATGGTAATTTTGTTTAGAGGGGAGGGTTTTGGACAACCTTTTAGAATAACAATGAGAGCTTTTAGATGAGAGCAGTCATGAGGAAGTGCAGGAAAATGCGCGTATGATAGGAGGGTTAGAGATATCTCATTAAATATCATTCAAGGGTTTATAAGTGAGAATGGCATGAGGAGGTGCATGAATGAAATGGAATCTTGAGAATGAGGTAAATGGTAATTTTGTTTAGAGGGGAGGATTTGAAACGACCTTTTAGAATATCAATGAAACCGTCATGAGGAATGCTGGGAAGTGGGCGTATAAGAGGAGGGTTAGAGTTGATCTCGTTAAATAATATGCAAGTATTTGTAAGTGAGAGCGGATATGAGGAGACGCACAGATGAAGTTGAATATTGCAAATGAGGTAAATGGACTTGGTTTAGGGACAAGAATTAAGAAGAACCTTGTAATACATTATTCAAATGTTTTTACATGAGAGCTACGAGGCATAGGTTTTGCATCTCGACATTGAAAATTAGGTAAATAGTAAGTGCGTGTATACCTTTCAAAAGTTTCTGAATGAGAGAGAACATGAAAAGATGCATGAGTAAAGCTGAATATTAAGTGTGAGCCAAAAAGGTAATTATGTATATAAGGAGGCTAGAGCAGAACTAGATAAATCCCTCACTAAAACGATTTCGAGCTTTTTCTTAAGTTTTCGAAATCCCAAATAAATATTAAAACTAAAGGGATTCCAGTAACTTAAAAAGATTGAAAAAGCTTCGTATACTTCGAATGGTTTTAATCACTATTAAAGCATTTGAAATCATTTTTAAATTATAAATTACAAAGCATTTCTGTCAACTACTAATTAGAGAATGGACTTTCAAGCTCCCAGAGGACTAGAAGTACATTTTGAAGCCAAAACACTCTGGGTTAGGGACCATCGAGATGATGAAAGATACAGTCATGACCCTAGCTTTATTTTTTTTATTTAAAAAATCAAATAATAAGGCATTATTCAGTTAATGTTTGATTTAGTCAGGATATGTCGTTTACTAACTTGAAGGAAGAATGTTATATTAAATTACATACATTTACATTACATACACGTTTTCTTCCCTATTCGAGTGACGATTCTTGAATTTAGACATTCACCACAAAATTTATTTATCTAATAGAAAATGTACTTATCAATAACATGTCAAAATCGTATTGAACTCTGTCTATTTAAACACCACATCTTTAAACAAAGAATTACAACAAAACATGCATAAAATATGTAGGTATCGTATACTTCTAATATACAGGGTGGAAGAAGAAAGTTTAAGGAGTAAATTAATCAAAACTGAATGAGTTGTGACATTGAGTGTGGGTTAAATTTAAAATAATTTTTGGCATTGAACCATAACTAATACAACAGTTACGACAGTTTTTCTTTATAGGAAATTAATATACCTTGAAATACTTTATATTTAAAGAGAAATATCATGAACCTTTTGTACTCTTATTCTTATGAGCAAAGAGGTAATTTCTACTCAAACTCATTTTTGACTGCTCGACTTAAATAGACTTCTTCCTCACATTTACTCTGTATGTGATTGCGTACTGTACATAAATAAAAAGTAGAAAGGACTAGTAGAATTTTAATGTTTTTATGTGAAAAAAGGTATATACATATACATAAAATTCGTATAAATATATATATATGTATTTATATACTTAAGTAATTTGTTTGTACAATATAAAATGTAAAGGACATCCCTTGTCTGCAATAAAGTAAATATTTCATTATGTGCACTTGTATAGAAATTCCGGCTTTTCCGGTTTCTGCGACACGATTGATTCGGTCGTACCGGAACTTGTCAGTAAATTGTCTGATCCTTCGCTTCCCTTACAAGGATTTCGGGGCGGACAGTTTGGAGAAGCCTGAGTTATAAGAGCGGCAATGCATTCAAAAACCCATCTTTCTGATTGATTAGCGTTGATAACTGTTGCTGTTTCGCCACAATAATTCCTCATGTATCCATAATTCTCGCAATAGTAAGTTATCTAATGTATGTATAATGATCAAATAAGTTATAAACTTTTTTTGGTACACTTGTTGTGAAACATTTTTACAAATCTTAATTGAATGAAATAAAAACAAGTGGTTATGTTTCACCAATTTATTAGTCTAACTCGACAAATTTGTTTCGGTATTAACTACCATTATCAAGGGTATTACGTACTAAAGTTTACAAAGGTGTTTAACAAATTTGTAAGTTAAAATTGTCACCTATATAGGAGGAATGGGGAGTACACTGAGTCCAATACTGTTTGGCTGTTGACTTGGTAAAGATTTTGGAATTTTGCTTTTTTAATTTCCAGGTTTTCTAATAGTGCGAGTTTTTTGCTTTTACATACACTGGAATGCAAAACTTTAACTTTATTCAAGTCGATGTTATGATTATTAATAGAGCAATGCTGGGAAAATCCTGTTTTTCTCTTTTTTATTAATGCTTGCTATATGTTCTTTTAAGCGTGTGTTTATAGCTCTCCCACTTTGACCTATATAGGTGGCATCACAAGAGTTACAAAATAACTGGTATATACCACTTTTTTCTTTAATTTTCTTTCTTAGTTTTTTATTTACTAAGAGGCTTTTTATTGTTTTTCTGTTGGTTTGCAATGCACAAATATTAAATTTTTTTAATCTATATATTAATTTAAACTCTTGATAATGGTAGTTACTACCGTAACAAATTTGTCGAGTTAGACTAATAAATTTGTGAAGAATAACCACTTGTTTTTATTTTATTCAATTAAGATTTGATCAAATAAGTATCTATACATAACAATAAAACGCTAATTTAAGTAAGTAAATATACAGGGCGCGCCAACAGTGTGTAGATTGAAAATTGTAGCCGTTTTACAGATTAAAGTTTACAAAATTTTAAAATGAATTAAATTTTATAAGAAACGATGGATAATTCCTTACTTAACACAATGGTTAAAACCTGATCTTACTGTTTTTTTTTTGTTTTGGAAATATTACTTTTTTAAATTAAGCAGGTAATCAGCCGAAAACTCTTGGTGAAACATTGTATAAAATAATATAAATTAATGCACTTGATTATAAAACCTCGATGTACATTTTGCCATCATCAGAAGTATTATTACGCTTAAATACTAGAGCTAACTATTAACTTAGGGTCTAAGAAGGAGTTGTTACCAAAATCTAACTCGATCACTTAGAAAGATACCTATCTTTCGTCAAATTATAACACTTAACGAAAGAAGTATTAGTAGAATACGCCAGAAAACGGTTATCTATCAAATTCAGTTCGGTAATTGCCTAATATTACTCTGTCCTCCTCATTTCCAAGCCTAGGAAACAAGAACGTTTTTAGAAATACATAAACATCGTAATTTACTTAACTGATTGTGTAATGAAAAGTATCTACCCTAATTGTAAGGGATGAAAATCCCTGTTCCTAATAAATTCTGATCATTTTTAACCAACCACGATTAAGGAATGATTAAAGAATCCCAATACCCAATTCCAAATACCGATTATAATGTTTCAATTTCTGAGGCGTCTTGTAAAATGAAAAACATACCAAAATATTACACTGACTTGTAAGGTTTTTTAATGGCTGAAAATATTTCCTACACAAATGAAGAACACGATTTACCAATCAATTATTCATTCATTCAACTAAAATTTCAAATTTTTAACAGGATCTAAATTTTCTTATTTTTACCAAGGAATTATTAATAGAGATAAGGATTAAATGAGTGTATCGTAGTTTAAGCGCCAAAGTAACTGCGGCTAGCCAGGATATTTCAGAATGTTCCAGAAACCAGATACAGAAGTCCAAAGTGTTTTTAAGTATTCTCTAATGTTTTAATAAATTTAATCAAAAATCTAAATGAAATTTCCTTAGTGGAAAGATGGTTTTCATCATGGATTATCATAATATTGTATTTTTAATTCTTATTTATACCACGAGACTGAAACTTTTTTAATATTTATATAAAAATACAGAGCGACTAATTTGCAAAGTCCATAACTTTTGTCACAGGAACACTTTTTAATTAAAAACGGATCCAGGTGTTCAGGTAAATTATGATAATATGTAGTTAGGGGCCGTTTATAAAATACGTTCGCATACAAGGGGGGGGGGGGTCTTGCTGAGTGTGACAAGATGTGACAAGGGAGGACAGGGGGTCTACGGCAACGTGACGTTCGCCGTTCATCAAAAAATTTTACTGAATTTTTACAAAATCCTTGGACTTCTGATAAATAGAAATATTATTTATTTGTTCGTTACAAAAGATATTTATTCATTTATTTAAATTTTATTATGAAAATAAAATGAATATTTTTGATTATCAAAATTTGTGTATTTTCAATCAAAATTTATCATGTTCAAGGGGGGGTGTTTAGTTTTTGTGATGTAATATTTACAGGGGGGGTCACAGAAAGTGTGACACAGCGTGACAACCGGGGGGGAGGGGGTCAAAAAAAGCTAATTTTAGTGTGACGTATTTTATGAACAGCCCCTTATAGAAAATTGTATAAATTAATCTAGGAAAAAATCCCCCGGAAAAAAGCTCAGGAATAAAATAGCCCCGGAAGAAAAGCATCCCGAAAAAATTCCAATCCCCGCAAAATCATTATTAATCTGTTGAAACATTTAAAAGCTTTTACCTAACATTTATTCTAATTAATATCAGTAAAATAATTACTTAGTGAGTTTTATTCAACAAGGTATGAAGTACCTAGTAAGTTAATAATTCTAAGATCAATTTAACAAACTTGGGTTCCCGGTGCAGGGAAACTAAATTCATTAGACCGTACAAGCAAATTTTCCAAATAGCATTTGCCGATTGATTATAAGTTTACTTTATTTGATATCTCATATAGGTAGTTATTAAGTAGCTGGTAGAGTTTGTATAATTGAATATAAAACTAGGAAATTTTTTATCGCAAAGGAATTTTTTCTGGGGGATTTTTTCCTAAATCCGGTATAAATGTTGATATCCGTTTTAAAATGAACATGTAACTCCTATCAGTAAAATAATCCTCTAAATGAGTAAATTGAAGAAGAATAAACGTAGGCGAAGTTTATTTATTGAAAACCCCATAAAATTGTAATTACCCATTAATTAAAAATAGCCTACAATAAATACCGTTATTTCTGGTGGAGATATAAAACCAAATTGAGTAGGTAGTGCAATTTTGTAATACCAGACTTCAGACTATCACAGATTCACAGATGTTTAATCAGATTACTTACAAGTAACACTACCCAAGTGCCACTCGCGGATTTGAATCGAAAAATATTGAACACGTTTTTTTTTTTAATCGGCTATATTCCCCACTGAAAGAGTAAAAACAATCTCCAAAGTTTACCCCCAAAAGCGGTTTTTAATTAAATCTCGTAATCTATATGATTCTTTTTTAACCAAACAAAAATTAAAATATTTTTTTTTATTATTTCGGATATGATTTTTTAGGGGAAGAAAATGTAACTTCATAATCATTATGCAAAGTGGCACTTCGGTAGTGTTACTTGTTAGTACCTGTCGTAAAACATTTGCTTGCGATAAATATTAAAATATTATAATGAAAATTCTAAAGTGTTTTTCCTAAAGGGATTCTGTTTCTATCTCTAAGGAGAAGCCTTATGATTAGAGTTACCTCGGCATTTATAATTTCGATCCGGTCCTTTGGATGAAGCGCTAATTTTTTACCAATACTTAACTCAGGGTTTAACTTTATATCAGTTTCAGAACCAGTATTAACATTTATACGTTTATTCTTTAATCTCTCACGGCAAACATTTAAGTCACATTCCAGAAATATAACTCTGATGACAAATTTTAAAGTATTAATTACCTATTAATTAGGTACCACAATTCAAAAGCTAGAGTTAAAGATAAAGAAAATAAATAAAAGGAAACGTAAGATATTTCATTGACGTTAAAATATGAAATTAATTAATTAGAAACGCTTAAAATATTGTAACGAATTTTCTAGTCAAAGTATTTATTTAAACAATTATTTATTTAACACTATTTATAACACTTAAACACTAACTTAGAACTACCATTTATATCACAACAATTCACTTATTTATATTACAATTTATTTATATCACTTTGTCTATTATCGGTTTTAATTCGCGCAGTGATGTTTTCTTCGACTAACTGTCTTTCAGTCCAAAGATGATCACTTTATATACACCTTTCGAACTTTTTGGACAATTCGAAAAAGAGATCCTGACGATTCTCGAATGATGAGTAATAATTAGAAAGTCCTCGATTATTCCAGAATTGAACTTGTTACTTGTCGCCGGAGAATGATTTACATCTTGTAAGTTGATAACACGAAAAGTACCGTGCGGTGTTTACGCCATAAGCATGTTAGCGATAACAAGTACATGCCACAAATTGTTATCGCGCACACGTACTGTGTCACTGGTCGCTACACTACCCCCTCTTTAAGGGTGATTCGTCCCGAATCACATTCTGCCGTTCCTTCAGAGGATCATGCCGGTACTTGCAGGTGGATCCGCTTCGGCATCCGGTTGTCAGGGGGAAATTTGGCAGTCAACGGTCTTCAATGGTGACGGTCCTCGTCGTGGATTTCCGGCGCACACCAAGATTTCTATGCCAGTGTATCGGAACAAAACCTCCAGCATGTTTCTGACCACCCTCCAATCCAGCCCATCGAGTCCACATCCGATCCTCGGTATTGCTAGCTTCAGGATGTTAGCGTGCAGCAATTGCTCTCTTAGTTCTATAAGGGAGTCCCATAAGGAGTGGTAGGTAGGCTTCTCCGACGACTTGCTTTTGGTGACTAGATAGAAGATGGATTGGGTCCCATCGAGTAACTGCAGTACTTTTCTTCCATCTTTGGCCTGGTCGAGTAACATCGGTAGTCGCCCGAACTTTTTTCCGAAAGACCGTGGCAATCCCACGGCTCATGTCCAAATCCCTTGCCACACAATGGGCCAGCGAGTATTCCTTCGGGACGGCGAATAGGTCCTGCTGAGCTTCGGTGGTAACCCCAAATCGGGCTTTACGGTGTAAGCTCTGTTCAGCCATGAATTCTTCGTACTGGGGCTCTGGCGATCGAGTCTGCACAACTCTAACTCGAGCATCTTCGTGGTTGTCCCCAGCATATGGAGCCAGTCGATTGAAGTGGACTACTCTTGGTTTCCCATTGGGAGTACGTCTAATTCGGTAGATTACGTCGTTGATTCGTTTGATAACTTTATACGGGCCTTCCCAATCTTGTTGCAGCTTCGGCGAAAGACCCCTTTGACGCTTCGGATTATAAAGCCACACCAAATCTTCTTCATGGAATCCTCCATCAGTGGCCTTAATGTCATATGCGTCCTTCATCCGGTCACTAGCTATCTGCATATGGGAACGTATCTCGTCATGGATGTCGTCCAATCGTCTTCGGAGTTCACTGACGTAATCTTCTCCAGCCACGTCTTCGCCAGGTTTGCATCCGAACTTTAAGTCGCATGGTAGTCGCAACTCTCGACCGAACAGTACCCTGGCTGGTGTTTGTCCAGTGGTTTCATGTATGGAAGATCGGTATGCCAAAAGGAACAATGGCAGATAACGATCCCAGTCTCGCTGATGTTTGGAGACCATTTTGGACAGGTACTTGTTAATGGTCCTGTTCATTCGTTCTACCATGCCGTCTGATTGGGGATGTAGGGCTGTAGTTCGAGTCTTATGAATGCCCAATATCTTACAAATATCTTGGAATATGGCTGACTCGAAATTTCGTCCTTGGTCGGAATGCAGCTCCAGTGGTGCTCCGAATCGGCTGTTTAACTCTTTCACGAGCGTTTCCGCCACTGTGGTTGCCGTCTGGTTCGGAAGGGCGTACGCTTCAACCCATTTCGTAAAGTAGTCCATTGCCACTACGATGTACTTATTCCCATCTTCAGATTCTGGGAATGGTCCGGCAACATTTATGGCAATTCTCTCAAATGGGCTGCTAGCGTCGGTGTCCAGGATAAACTTTCCAGTTGGTAGGGGATAGCTCAACACAGGTGTAGCAGAGAGGGTTTTCTTTAGCTGTTCAAAGGCAGCTTGGCAGTCTTGCTCCCAACAAAATGGTCTACTCTCTTCTGTGAGTCGTGTCAAAGGCTTAGCGATTTTTGCAAATCCAGGAACAAAACGTCTGTAGTAGGTGCAGAGTCCAAGGAAGCTTCTGACTTGATGGACGTCAGCAGGTACAGGCCACTCTTGCACGGCCTTGATTTTCTGTGGGTCGACTGAAACGCCGTCTCCGGATACTACATGCCCCAGGTAGTTGACGGTCTCTTGGAATAGCTGACATTTCTTGGGGCTCAGTTTTAGATGGACATCACGAAGTCTTCGGAAAACTTCCTCCAAATTTTTCAGATGGTCGGTGAAGTCCTTCCCGACTACGATGATGTCGTCGAGGTATACCAGGCAAGTCTTCCCAATTAAGCCAACCAAGACTGATTCCATCAGTCGCTCAAAGGTGGCTGGTGCGTTGCACAACCCGAACGGCATCACCTTGAACTGCCACAACCCCGTTCCAATGGAAAACGCTGTCTTCTCTTTGGCATCTCTGTCCA